>JAODVN010068008.1:0-10188 GCA_025434125.1 Chologaster cornuta
AGAATTATTTCAACCACAGACTTCTTGGCTTTGGCTCATTTTCTATGAGCATATAAAACAAGACATTTTAAATGACCTCACACTGCAGACACCCCCCTACACATTTATTTTCAACACGTGGTGTTTGGGTGTGCTGGACCCATGGATAATGTAAGTGTGAAGGATGCTTGTGCCTCTTCAGCCCAACCCTGAGAACAGCATCTGCAGAACCTGAAGTTAGTGTGAGATGCTGCTGCATGTTATATGTAGTATATATAGTGAGTGAGTGACAGACAGACAGATGAAAATATTTTTATAAGTATTTTCATAATTGAAAGGTGGTGGCCAGTAGCAACAAAAATATGTACTATGATCTGTGTGTACCCAAGATGGACAGAAAGACACAGTAAGACATATACAGTATGTAACACAAAAACAGTACAGCTCTGCTTCATGTGTTGTAGGCTGGCATACATAGATTCCTGCTATGTTCACAATGCCAGCCCAAATCCAATTTTCTTGGGATTGTTTATGGTTTGTGAAAGTATGAGCAGCAGAAAAACTCACAAAATCCACATTTAGAGGTGTTTGGAAATGTTGAAGTGGTTCGAAATGTGATTTCAATTGTATATATGCAGATGAGTCGCTGTCTGGCGGCTCAAGTCGGTCTTTTGCGGTACTCACAATTCTCTCGCTGCACAGTGAAGCCCACAGTGACTACAGTACAGAACAATGCATTGCCTCCTCCACCACACATTAGTGATGTGCAAAAATAAGTAAATAAATGATGAATACAATGTCATATTTGCTCATAAGTAAATTAATATGCCTATGGAAGTACATTTTTGCTTGTAAGAGTTTTTGAAATAAGACAATATATCTGGATAGAGTAGCTCTTGTTTGGTAATTGTGTCTTGGAATGCTGTGTACTGTAGCTGCTGTACATATAGTGATGCCTACGTCATTATCACAGCACCCCAGCAGATTGGTGATAGGTTGGTGACACTAATCTGATCTGATCACGTGCAAAGTAGTTTAAAAGACATACATTAAAACGTATTATAAGCAGGTACAGTATACTAAAAGATCTGGCTTTCAAATTGTCCCACGAAAGAACGGCAACACTCCCCCTCGTCCAGTGGTGCGTGGTTTAGAGTTGTAAACAAAGAGAGATGTAAACAAAGCCAGGTTAGTGTTTTAGACTGCACTGACTAATGCGTTCAATTTAATTTCCTAATATTCTTTCATTTAGATTGGATAAACATGTTGACATACTAATTGTTTATTTAAGTTTTATCACAAAACCCGGATATCACTATTATTTATAAATATGATCTAAGAGAGGTAAATAGTAAATATCAACCATGATGTCTTTATTGCCTGTAATTGGGATAAAGTAAACAACATAAAGTATTTTTACATAAATTGTTGTGGCTGTATAATAAATGCCCAATGAAAGACCTCGTTCTTCAGTCGGACGGCTTCCCTGACCACTGGTATCCAGCACAGCGTTCGAGGGTTACCGCCCCTTGAGGCACCTGACCTTGAGACACCTAAGACCTCAAGACCACAGCTCTCTGCTACTGCTTTAGCAAAGGAAGCTTTGAACATTGCCCACTCAGGTTCAATGTCCCCAACCTCCACCAGGATGCCAGAACAGCTCCGCGGAGGTGTGAGTTGAAGTTCTCACGGGCAGGGGCCTCCTCTAGATGTTCCTAATTCAATACCAATACGGCACTATACCAATAAAATGTAAATAAAATACAAAATAGTAAAGTAACGGCAGTCTCAGTAGGTACAGTGCAATGAATGAACGTGAGGCTATTATTAATATATTAAATAGAAGAAGAAAAACATGCGTATTTGTTTTCTATGTTTAACATTTAATTTCACAACAACAGTTAAACACTTTATTTATGTTAGTGCCAGCTGCGCAAAACAAGGAAAATAAAGGCAGACATGACTGTGGTGCAGTGATTTCCTTCCAACTAAAGCAGTGTTTAACACTCAGCACAATGCTCCAAGTTGTGGAGTTTAAAACACTTTGTGCTGTCACCTCTTCTTCCTTCTCAAGGGCCTAGCCGACCAGCTAGCTACTGTGCGTATCCTCTATTGCTGAATGGCTGCGCTAACAATGGAGGGGTTTGAGTTTTTTTCCCCCCATCACAGGATTGTTCTATTGCTCTGCCCCTCGGTTGGAATGCTATTCCTTTGATTTGTTTTTCCAAGGGTGCCAACTCAATGAGTGCTTGCAGTATGTGTCCTTCATCTTGTTCCACCCATCTCTCTCTCTCTCTCTCTCTCTCTCTCTCATCCGTCCGTAGTCTATCCCATGTTCCGTATATGCGAGAGAACGCGCCCTCTGCCGTTGGTCAACTTTATCCACTGGCTCAGCTGGATAATGGTCAACGATGATGTATGATAGCAGGGGGGATTTTTATTTTATTTTGAAATAGCCTAATTACAAGTTTCTAATTCGATAAAAAAAAGTATTCTAGTTACGCGTTGGACCCACGTGAGGCTGTCATTTTTAGTAGGCTGACAACAAAATTGTGGAAAGTTACATCCGTATGCATGCATTTAGACAATGCTTGCTGTTATAATAATCTGCATCATATAGCAAAAATTCGGCAATAACGGCATAGGCATATGCATTGAGGCTACAAGCGATTTAGCCTACACGTTCAATGCTTACTACAATAATTTACACACACATGGCAACTGAGTATTATAGCCTATTTATTATTAATGTATTGTCTATATGACAGGGTTGGAAAGTAGGCTAACTGATGATAAATGTAACAGTTGCATACTCGATTACAATTTTATTTTAGGAAATGCTTGAAGGGATAGTCAAGGGAAATCAGTAATTTTTGTCTTAGCATGTAATTAAAGGATGTAGAGGCTTTCATACAAACTATGAAAATAAACTTCCATTGGAATGGCAAAATATTCCCTATATTTATTACACTTTCTGTCTGTCCAGCAATGTTCTGGGTGGAGTAACTCAAGCGTGGGGACATCATGCCGCTCCTGGAAAGTGTCACGATAAAATGCACTTTGAGTTTGAGTCTGACTGACTGCCTACTGCAGTTTCTGTAGAACATTTTTACTATCTGAAAGATACTCTGAAATAACCATTGTGACACAACTTGGATTATACATGGATATTTGGCAGTTTTTTCAGGTGCTTCTGTCTTTTGACTGTTCATAAGTTTTACTGAGAAAATCGCACCTGCTGAAAGATGGGCCATTGCAGAGATGTGAGTTGCACCACTTAAGAATTTCGCACACTTTTCGAGTCGAAAGGGGGAGGGGTATGGGGGGACATTAGAACATGCTCATTCAGCCCTGAGCCCTGACTTTTTTGTCATAATGTAAACATGCTTATTATTTATTTTGTATTATTATTTATTTGGTTGATAATTTGGTTGGTATATTAAATATATCCCTCTGCCATATCTTGGCAATATTTCTGCACATTGTAACCTTTTTCCTATCTCTTTAACTGTAGGATAATTACAGTTAGGCTACCAGCTAAAACAGTGAAATCAGATTAGGCAAATCCTTTTTTTATTATTAGATGATTATTGGACTATTAAATGTAAAAGGAAAGTTGGCAAACAATCGGCTGTTCTCTTAATATAATTTCATACCAATTAATAATTGAAAAATAAAGTGCTACTTTAATCTAATAAACACCACGGCCACAAAAAATAAAGATTTGGTGCGCCAACGCTTTGCATGGCATTTTGAATTTGTCGTGAAAATCTAAAAGTAATGGGAAGTGATCAGATTAGTATGTATAATTTATGTAATCTAAATTTACATATTATAATTGTTATGTGGTAACTAGTAACTGTAACGGATTACATTTAGAAAGCCTACCCAACCTTGGTGTATGATGCCGTGTGACAGGTGTCTACTCTACACTACAGGTCGACGCAAGGCACAATACGTAACGACTGCATATCCCAGAAGTCTCCATTCATCGACGAGACAGTCGCTGCCTACGGTAGCTAGCTACAAGAAACAGACAGTCAGCTGTTTAGCATTTATGGTGTGCAGTTTGTGTACGTTCTACCCGGTGGCACTAGAAACTTGTCAAAACATTGAAGGGCCAAAAACGAAACATGCATGAAAAACCTCAAATAATGTTTGTCAAGGGGGTGCTTTATTATAGGATCTAGTAGTGCATTAGTTAGCCCTTTGGCTAGCATATTAGCCAGTCTCGCATCAACAACTGTCCGAAGTGGGATTTCAGCTCTTGTGCAAACTGCTCTGGGGTTGACAAGAACAAGGGATCGGCATGGACACAAATGTGCAAAAGAGACGCGATAACAAGAAATCATTGCGTGTAAAGGTAATTAGCCTCGGGAATGCAGAGGCTGGCAAGGTAAGTCTTGTTTATGAGCAGTCATAATGGGATGGGAATCTTGGGATTGTAGAAACTACAGTACGGTATGATGGAGCTTATTTCGTTTCTTCTGCAGAGCTGCATCATTAAACGATATTGTGAGAAGAGATTTGTGCCAAAGTATTTGGCGACTATCGGAATTGATTATGGTGTCACAAAGTAAGTACTTATAACATAGCGTAGCAATACTAACATTCTGGATGTTTATGTTTATGTATGAAATCTTTGAACGCCATGTTTTGATTTCTGATGTTTCTGACTGCTTATTTCTTCCTGTGTTTCTGGCTCTGTAAAATAAATCTCATATATTATTCATACAACAATTAACAGGCTAGTGAGTAAGTGAACCTTGCTGGAAATACACGCAAGCTTCTCATAACAATGTCAGGGCAATAGCTTGGCATGAACTCATTGCACAACAGAACAAAACTACTGAAATCTTTCATTGCTAAACATGCCTTCTTTTCTTGTTTTTACTGTGAATACAAGTTGCAGTATTTGAACTTGTCACCAAATATTGCACTAGATGAAAAGCCTTTACTAAGTGACTATTGTATAATTGTTTTGTTTATTTTTTTCAGGCTTTGACAGTCTTTTTTAGAAGTAGGCTATATGTTGGCCTATGACCCTCTGACTTTCTGTGAGCCTGTGTTTAACATTCTATCTCGCTATTGTTTACTGTAATCTTGATCTCCTTAGAGTTCAGGTGCGAGACAGAGAAATTAAAGTCAACATCTTTGACATGGCAGGTCACCCATTCTTCTATGAGGTGAGAACCGATTATTATTGACCATGTTTTTTTCGTGAGACCAAAGCCGTTAAATCGTTCATGCCAGTGTATATGTTATCATTTAATAAAAGTTACACCACATACCACAACAGTGCACACTGTATTTAGACGATGAAATTGTTATTCACTGTGTAATACTAATAGTTCACCACTAGGTGGTGGTCTTCTACCATAAATATCAGGGATTGCTAAGCAATGGCCACAGCCTGTATGACGCATGACGCATTGTTAAATAAATGTAACATAGCTGAGATGTTAAGACATTGAGTTCTCCTCTCCAGGTGCGTAATGAGTTCTACAAAGACTCTCAAGGTGTGGTCCTGGTCTACGACGTGGGCGCAAGAGAGAGTTTTGATGCTCTTGACAGTTGGCTTGGGGAGATGAAACAGGAGATGGGTTCTCAGGCCAACATGGATAGTATTGTCTTCATCGTATGTGCCAATAAGGTGAGTGTCACTGTTGTAGCAGACACTTAACCGTCTAGCTTGTCTGCTATACAGTACACTGTACCAGCCCCTTTTGCTGTTCTTCTGGTCGAAGAGATATTAAAAGGGATTTGGAATTGGTTTCTCTAATTTCTTCCAACATTGGTGATTTTAGTTTGTGATCAAAACCAAATGTAATAACTTGTTTAGAGGTTTGTTGACTCACCTTAGAAGCATACAGGCTCATCAAGATAACAGTCTCAAAGTCAGAACCAATGAGCACGTTTGATAGTCTGTGCGTATGTGGTTCAGGTGGACCTGACCAAGCGGCGCGTCGTTGACGAGGGGGAGGGGCGTCTGTGGGCGGAGTCTAGAGGGTTCCACTACTTCGAGACGTCGGCACAGAGCGGCGAGGGAATCAACGAGATGTTCCAGGTACTGACATTGACGGGTTAGTGGACATAAAAACACAAATATTCTTCATGACACCCCCCTTCCTCTCTCTCTCTCTCTGTGTGTGTGTGCGTGCATGTGCGTGTGTTTAATCCAGGCATTCTTCTCCTCCATAACGGACATGTGTGAAAATGGCGGGAAGCGGCCGGTGTCAGAGGTAACCGTGGGCTTCACAAAGGAGCAGGCCGACACCATCAGACGCATCCGCAACAGCAAAGACTCCTGGGATATGCTCGGGGTCAAACCCGGTGCCACGCGGTGAGTGAAGACGGCTTGACGCCCACCAAGTGCTCCGCCATCTTTGTGTGTGTGTGTGTGTGTGTGTGGCAGGGCAGTAGTTAATCTTCTCTTCCTGAGGGATTGCTAAAAGGATTTGTAATTACCCCTACTTTTTCTGCTATAAACCCTTTTTTACCCCTCCTCAATGCACATATATGCACGCTCACATGCAGTCACATTGTTTGTTTACTTCTATATAGATTTATTCCGTCCTCATTGAAAATAAAAAATATGTTCTTAATGAAGGTAAGTAAGGTTAAATGCATACACATCCTCCTTTTTTTTGTTACCAGGGAGGAGGTAAACAAGGCGTACAGGAAGTTGGCAGTACTGCTGCATCCGGACAAGTGCGTCGCCCCGGGCAGTGAGGATGCCTTCAAAGCTGTGGTCAACGCCCGTACCTCCCTGCTGAAAAACATCAAATAGTGGCACACCTGTGTCATTACATACAGATCATAGCGTGAGCAACAGTCCAGCAGTAGGCGCGATAAACAAAGAACAGAGCCCAACCTAATCGTTTTTATTTCACGAGTAACTGCAACTTAAATTGTGTTTATTGAGCTATAAATTATGCTGGTGTTAATTTTGACAATTTGTGTAATTTTTTATTTTATTTTTGTTGGTTGAAAATTACTCTATACTTCATATCCGTTACAAATCGACCCATGGCCTGGGTGGATTCCATCCATACATGGCATCTGTTCGTGCATAATCAAATTCAAATGTTAACGTTAATGTTAATGGGCACTCCTTGACTACGTTTTAGCATTTTTCAAAGTTGGGCAAATGGGTGGAGTCAGGCTCAGAGCTGGGGTGCAGTTAAACTAAGTTGTTATGTTTATTCCTGACATACGAATCACTTTAAGTTAATCAACAAGCTAGGTGTTTAAAATAGGACCACCAGACAATGTAATTGGTTTCCTGCCAAAGACTGCTAGCATTTGCCTGATGAGAAGTTAAATTCCCATGCACCAGTGTCCCTATACATATAGTTTATCAAAATCATGTTGCCAAAACCGTAGCTGAGAGAGATGTTCTAAATGCTCGGTTCATCTAGAGTGGACCACATTTATAGGGGAGTTTACATTGTTTGTGGCCAAACCCTGCCAAATCAGTTTTGTGGAAACGGTTCAATGTATTTTGTTTTGTTCATTTGAAAATGTCAACTCTGCTTACATTTACCTCCATCACCAGATGATAGGTGGTGAATGGTCTATGTGGCGCGGTGTGTGCCATGGTGACTTATACAAGGACGTTTACACGTCAAGGGTGTGTGTGTGTGTGGGGGGGGGTTGGGGTGTACAATGAACTGACAATGTGTCCTCTGTTTACCATTTCTAAGCCTTCTCTGCTACAAAGCATTTCATATTGTAAAGCACTGACAGATGCAGCATGGATACGTACTATTTGTCATATATTTTTATATATTTTAGCTAGACACTATGTGGAAATGCGGTTTAAAAAGGCTAAATAGTTTAGGCTACACTTTAACATGTCTTTCCAATGTGATTCTTTTCAAACATTTTATTTATTTTTATTATACAGTATAACTTTGTTTATTTTAAAGGTACACTCCTTGATTGGTGTCCGTAATTCCTTATGCGGTGAAACCATTGTTACAAACATGAAGTACTTTTTCATTAGACACATAGTGTCTAATGCTCCTCCTCCTATCTTCTCCTTTCCCTACAGATCTCTGTAGTGGCCATACATATAATGCACTGTATATTTTGCTTTTGTGCTTTATTTATTTATAATGTACTTATGAACATGTTTACGATTGACCCACATCATGTTGATTAGACATCAACATTTATAGAAAACATGTCACAGATGGCGCTCTGCTAAAAAGAGGTTTGGTCCCCGTGTGAACAATCATCCATGTCTAATGTACCAAATGTTTGTTTTGTTGGATCATATTTCATGTATGTAAGTACAGTATGTATATGAGTGTGTTGTCTATAATACAGTATATTATTTATTTTGTATAATCTTTTGTGGTTTCAATTCTGGCATGTGTTTTGACAGTTGAACGCTGAATTGGTGCACAGGCGTGTGGAGAAATGCAATGCATGAGTAGTTCGGTGAACACTTACGATCTGTGACCTGGTCACATATCGCCTGCAGTGGAAATGCACGCACTCACACATTGTGTGCGGTGACCACACTGACAGTATTTCACCCAAGTTTTTACGCGGCAAATCTTGTGTAAGCGAACAATAGCTTGTGTCTTGCTGCACTAAATGTTCCGTGTTGACTTGAAACTAGGATGTAGAAAAGATGTGCATGTTCTATTAGGTGGTTTTGTAATAATAAAACATTTTTATTTTACCCTGGTTGTTTGTCTGTTTTGTTCAACTAACGTCAGAAGGTCAGAATGTTATGTCACTTATAAATATTAGGCCTAACCAGGCTAGGACATTAGCTCATCAGCTAACGCCACTCTTGTTCCAACTGTGTTTTTGTTGGTATCACTGTTGCTTCTCTATTCTACCGGTGTCTACATTAGTTGTTTGTTTCTTTAGAACTGTGCATTATCATTTGAGCTTTGTTTTTTGTTGTTGGACCTTATCTTGGTTTGATGTAAGGAGTATGTCGTGTGGGTGAGTATTTGGATTTCTGGCCGGCAAAAGGAGGGGAAACGTGAGATGGCTTTCGGTTTTGTTCAACCCTGACTTCTTGAGGAGGAGAAGCAGACTCAAGATAAGCTGGGATGACCTTTGGCCTTTGGGAAGAGACAGGGTTAAGCGGAGGTAAGTGTGACAGTTTCATGAAGCTGTCACATGATGTCACACCCCCCACAGTAAGTAGATATTTACAAAAAATAACAGTAGCCTATGTGTGTGTGGGTCCAACTCTCATGGACACAGACACCTTTAATTGGTTCTTAAGAGTATATGCAAATATAGATTTGTGTCGATGTAGAATGTGGACAAGATTTACAAATTCAAACTGAGTTTGTGATTGGTTTGGTATCAATAGAACATGCATATCTTCAACTGACAGATTTAAAGATTTTGTAAAGTTTAGTAAGGTCAATCTGCCATAAATGTCACTATAATTACTTATTTAATCTTATAAGCATGTCGTCTCATTCTAATGTGAAATGCATGAAATGTAAAATTGCAATATGTTGACACAACCATTGTGGACATATTCTTCAAAACCGACAGAGGTAGTTCTACTGTAACTTGAGACACGCTTGTTATACCATATTCCTGTGAACCTGTACTGTTGAATTCACTTACAGACTGTGAAAGTCTGTTGAAAGTCTTATTTTCTATTATTCATATTACATATTACAAAGCGACATGAAATGCGGCAGCTGACTTAAAATGTTTGTGTGAGTGAATCAGAGAGCTATTTGTAGCTGTTGAGAGATTTTAGGATAGTTCTGGCAACCTGTTATCCCAAGTCAAATAGGCATTTACTGTCTATTGATGATCCCCCAGTGAACTCCAATCATTTACAGTGATTCAAAACTAGTCACGGCAACGCAGACTATAGATAGACAGACAGAAGAGAACGCCTGAAGACGACGGTCTTATCGCAGACTGATCACTGCTCTGTTCGGTTGAATCGCAAGAAAACAAGAAAAACTTAGACATGAACGGGGAAGAATTGAAAGAGAATAACATCGAAACGACTCCACTTGTTTTTTTCGTCAATGGGAAGAAGGTGAGATTCCGTGTAATTTATTATGGTGCTGGGATGTGTTGTGTGCGTGTTAATACAGTTCACCCTAAATGTAAACACATGTACCCACACGTAATCGTACAATTTAATAATGAATTAGGATTCATGCATGTGCTAAACAACATAATGTAGGACATTGGTAACAATAA
>JAODVN010068224.1:0-10185 GCA_025434125.1 Chologaster cornuta
ACACCTGCCCCCCCCCCCCCCATGAGATATACCGAAGGTCTGTGTGCAGTATTGCTTCAGCTTTGCCATCTCTCCTGTATGTTTATCTATCACTTCCTCTACAACAGGGCTTCCCAAACTGTTTAGTGCCAAGACTCACCTAGAGAAGACTACTCTATTTAGAGACCCCGCCAAACACCAAGTACTGATAATGTTAGTTAGTTTGAAAACCTCTGCTCTACAACACACCTCCCTGTGTTAGAGAAATATATAGACAAAAGGAAGAAAAGTTTGTTCTGTTCAACTCCAACAAATGTAATTACTTCACACTGCTCAACCTTGGCTCTGGGGTGAACCATTGGGGTTCACAATAAAAACTTGTGGCAGAAATAGCAGGCAGAACAGCTGTTATAGGGTATATCATTATGTTCCTCTTGGGCTCAAGCTGTACCACAGCCTACAATCAACCAAAAAGAACAAGCTTGTGACCCGTACTGTGCTTGCGTCACACACAACAAACCAAATTCCACTGCTGCACGAATAAAGCAACACATTGTCATATATATTTTTGAGGCGGCAGCCCCTGCCAGTGGCATATGAATCCTGTACGAAGTTAAGTATCAATGTCCCATCATCATGTGAATATATCGCACTCAATGAGTGTTGCACTATGTAGGTCAGGTCAGGTCTGTGTGTGAAGGACCATTGATACAGCATGCTATCTGTGTGTGTGCCAGAGGGCTGAGACTGGCCTGGGCACACACAGGAAGGAGGGCGGCCATGAATGCATGCATGGATAAATAATGCAGAGCCTCGGCCTCCACATTATGACCTAGTAAAAACCTGGTTATACACACACACGCTCCCTTTGGGATACCCTGCCTGTAGACAACACAACCCCAGCAAAGGCTTCATTTAACTAAGCTGATGCCATTCTGCCTGCTCTACTGTGTGGTTGGTGTTTAACTTTTTGAGAATTGTTTATGAAATTCCAACAATTACATATGAGTTGAAAAAATGTAACTGGTGAATCTAACTTTAATTAAGCAAGCCTCGTAGGCATTTAAACTAAATGAGAGTAATTAAATACATATCATTTTACAATATCAAATAAGTGCAGGACGAAGACTCGTATAGGCTTAATATAAAAGTAATAAAGGTATCCTATACATATAATGCTTAATACACAACATGATACCAAGGGTCCCCAAGGTCCATAGCATCTGTGACACACTCAGACAGTCTGCCTCCCAATATACAGTAAACAACCACAAGACATAAACATGATTGTTTATTTTTATTTTTTTATTTTTTTCGTTTTTTTTTCTCTCCAATGGTTCAGTGCATCCAGACGGCATAATAGCATAACTTTATGGAATGTGCATAATCTGCAGTGCCGTACCCACTACATGGACGGGCTTCAAATCGTAACAGTCATATTTAGTCTGTGGTGCCCGGTGTATGAGTCAGCGATGTATCATGCCATGTGCAGTCTACACAGGTCCACCACAGCATGTATTTTCCACGACCATGCACTATAGTTAACACTAAAAGCCCCTGACAACCCATGACAGCCCGTCGGCGTTCCACCCTACCTTCGGTGTGGCAAGTGGAAGACAGGATCGTGCTTGGAGGGCGGAAGAGGTACGGAAGATAGCGGGAAAAACATTTCATCTTCTCTTTCCTTTTCGAAGGGTGAAGCGTTACGGTGGTGACTCCACATCCACACTACCGCGACAGCTCTAGTGGACCAGCGGTGAGAGAGGGAAGGGTTCCCTGAGCACAGCACGGGGGGCTGCACAGCATCACTTTCAGATACGGACAGTGCAGACAGCAGATTCCGTGCTGCTTGCCGGGTAGCGAACAGCGCACTGTGTCAGCAAACCTCCGCTTCCGTGTCGGTCGTCACCCCTAGTTTCTTGGCCAGTTAGGTTACATATGGGCCAAGGTGGCCTCTAAGGATAGAGTACAATATGAATGTCCTATTTTTCTTTAAATGGTTGGTGTAAATAAAGTATTAGGCTTTAGGGCTATTAGGCCGACAGGCATACCTTTCATACCTATCAGTCGCAATTAGTCTAATACACATGTTTTAACGAAGAAGATGACGAAACAAAGATTGCTAAACTGTAGCAAGTTAAAACTTGAACGAAATAGCTTACAAAGCAAACTTCGGGTGTTCAGATTCTCGATTTGATGTTTATGGCGCCATCTTGTGACATGTTGTCATGTCTACAGCATTAAACGTGTTTCATTTGTTCTTAGAATTAAACAAACAAACAAAAATAAAGAAAACAAAATGTAGCCTTTATCAAATAGAATGGAATTTAAAATTATTATATATTTGCCTACGGTATACCATCACTGTAATACCCTATCCTAAACAGTGATTATATGACTTTATTCACATTTAAATTACTAAAAGCATTACAAATATCCTTAAAAAGTGAATTAACGCGTTAAGATTTACATTCTTTACTATTTCATGATTTCGTGGCATGTTTTTGTCTATGAAGATGATAATGTAGCCTAGTCTCGTTCTCGCGAGAGGCGTGTGTGAACTAATGCCAGCGGAAGTACTTTCCGACTCTCTTTTCCGCCGGCCATAGAGGAGTCATCGGCAGGGTAAGGTTTGCTAGCTGAAATTTTCAAATAAATTATCCCCATCCATCCCTATCTACTGTGCTATATACATAATCCCGGTGGCCTAAATAACTAGTTCTCCCTGTCACATTTGTAAAGTGATATATATTGAGATCACTTCTGTCGAAGATTATTAATTAAATCCTGACTAGTATCCACAACACTTCTTGGTGTGTTTGTATTATCCGCATGTAGTGGGACATCAAGCACACGACATGAGGGGAAATGGTCCCTAATGTTGAATAAAATGCATTAGCGACTATTAGTTATTGCCAAAAAAAACTAAGGCTTGTTATGATTGAAACAATATTGACGTACCGGTATACAGTTTACAGTGCTACCGTACCAAGTTAGCGTTGTGCTGTGTGCGGTAGGTATTCTAGCTAGACAATATAGCCATTGCCTTTTATAAAGCAAACTTAAAATGTCAACCCGTGCAAACCTTGCAAACCTATTTACTCGGGGCACGGTGCAGAAAGGACTAAAACTTGAGACTCCTGTTTTGACAGGATAGGACAGGATAGTTAAATAAGATGTTAAATAAGATTTAGCATTAGCTTTAACAGTCTCACGTCTATCGTGAATGCGGTACGTTTTCATACTTTTTATATTTTTTGATAAACCGTATTGTGCCTTTGTTTGCTTTCCTTGCCTCTAGCATTATGAAGCTGAATACATTTTTGACATCCTCCCGGCGCAAGAACCGCAAAAGGCACTTCAATGCCCCCTCACACATCAGGAGGAAGATCATGTCCACACCCCTATCCAAGGAACTCCGTCAGAAGTACAATGTGCGGTCCATGCCGATCCGCAAAGATGACGAAGTACAGGTAAACCATAACGAATAGTGTATTACATCTAATGTTAGCTGATGTATATTTTAATTAGGCCCATTTTCAATTCACATTGTTTTGTGCTTTACCATAACAGGTTGTCCGCGGACACTACAAAGGCCAGCAGATTGGCAAAGTAGTGCAGGTCTACAGGAAGAAATATGTCATCTACATTGAACGTGTGCAGAGGGAGAAGGCAAACGGCACCACAGTTCATGTTGGCATCCATCCCAGCAAGGTAACACTTTTTTTGATAAACCTGCTACTTATCCCTGATGTCGATCAGTATCAGATGCTTAATGAGATTTGTAAATTGTGTTTGATGGAACATGGCATTGTCTGAGTAGTTTACAGTCGTGTTCTTCATTACATCGTCTTCTATTGCTAGAGCTAGATTGTGGTAATTGCCTGTGGAAAGGGTGCTTTTAAAGGGATGTTAGGTGTTTGTAAGATAATACACATTAAGCTGGCTGACAAATGCGCTTCTATATATATATATATATATATATATATATATATTTATTATTAATTTATAAATACTTTATTCATAGATTTTCTTTTATTGAAATAACCTCTACAAAACTGAAGTAATAATTACTAAATTGGGCTACTGTAGTCATACAGTACATATATTTGATGCCTATTCTCCCCTACTCCCCCGGCAGCGTCGGCAAACCAGATTTTAATGGAAATCTTATTTCAGTAGATACTTAATTAGATACTTAATAATTTAGTCTGAATGCTGCTTTGACACTTTTCAGGGCTGAGATTGTGTTCTACAACATGTAAATATATGGTCATTTGTTGTCTTTAAAAACTTGTCCCGTTAATTTCTGGGTCAAAACTAATGTATAACGTTTTTCTACATGTATTTACCATATCTAACCATACAGTATACCTTGATTCCTTTTTATTGAATGGTTTTTAGAATTTTAATAATGTAACGTATCAGTCTTGTACAGAAGAGCTGATGGGCGTCGTGAGTCCAGGCCAGGCTTGATGGGATGCTTAGATGTAGGCAAGGCTTAAAGCAATTCAATTGGATGCTTAGATGTAGACCAGGCTTTACGCGATTCAATCCACTATTTTCTGGGTGGGTGTCCCTAACTTGCTATACCAGCACTTCCCAATCCTTGGTGTCTACCTGCCCCAAACAACCTGATATGACCGTTGGATTGTTATTCACAAGTCTATCTCTAAAGCCGTCCATCGAAACTGTTGGAAAAAGGCATGGTACTTCAAAATACTAAGCAGTTGTTTGGATGAACCATCTGGTTGTTTTTGTCGACGCCCCTAAACCATGCCGCACACCTAAACCACCACCCCATGTATAGCTATAAATGCAAAGCTGATTAAGTTCAGTTGCTACTTGAACACAATGATTTATAGGCTTTCCAGACTGATTATTGTTGCCAGGTTAAAATATAGCTTGCGAGATTAGGATGGTCTTGCGAGGATCGCTCCAACACCCCTGACTTAAGTCAATTGGTTATCAACAGGGGTCGACATTGCTGAGTGCCCGGTGTCTGTGGCAACACGATATAACAATTTGGCCACAAATGATTTACAGCCAGTGGCCACCTAATTGTATTTTATGCTATAGTATTTTAAGATAACTATAGTTCACTACTGTTGGCGTTCAAGATAAACAGTCAAATTCCTGATTGTTAGTTGGCCTACCATTTCACTTTGTTCTTTTAATTATCGTTGTCTAAAAACAGCCACAGTTGCAAGCTCAAGAAGCATTCGCCTTGCCTTTTCCCTTGCATTGAGCGAATTTGCTCCGTCTGGCGTACAAAAAATCTAGGTAGTGTACAGAATCAACCGAAGTTCCGCAACAGTCTCAGAAGCAGGCGGACGGAGCATGTAATGTGCGTTTGTTTTGCATCACAACATGGCAAAATGGCTATTGAGATCTCAGTATTCAACCCGCTTCGGGCCACATACGGAGCTGGACCTCTGTTGCACATCCGCGCAATGCAAGGTTCGGGTTCGTTAAAGGCAAAGTGGATGCACAAGTACAATTTATTTGCTGCATCATGTTTTTAGACTTCTACCACAATTTTATTGATCTAACGTAGGCTATACTTAGCCTACCTGAATATTGTCAGCATGTGTTAATATTAGCCTGGTGTAACCAGACCATTCGCTTTGTGATTAGGTCTGGCCACACTCCAGTGGGAAGTGTTCAGTTGTATCCTCCTACTTGGCGTTGACCTGGTAAATTTTGAGACTATTTGACAGCGCTGAACCAATCAGCATTGTTACAATTGTTTTGATCGTTCTACCACCGTTTTCTAATGCACTTTACTTCAGTCATCTCACTAACCAATGCTGATTGGACTGCCAGCAGTGTGGCTGTGCGAATGCTAATGTGATCAGGGTTTCCAGACTAATCTTAGCTAAATATATTAAGATGAGAGCATAGTCGGTGGAGCCAGGCTATGTTAATATAGCCTTATAGCCTAATGTGTAAACCCTAGGTTACTACACAATTCTTGAGTGCAAATAATAAATAACATGTATCATGAGCGAGTGGAAGGGCAGGACGTATTTGTGACTTTCTATATCTTACAAAACGTGGTGATATTACAATACTGTAAAAATTACAATAACTGTATAAAGATCTAGGGGGGTAAGACTTAAAATTAAGATCATACAAAAGGTTAAGTTAAAACAAACTTATTTCCTATCAACCACAGACATGTTTTTACTTTGTAAAAAATGCATGTAAAATTGTAGCCACTAGCTAGTAATGTTGGCCACAAGTTTAACTTGCTTGGTGGCCCGAGTGGCCAGTGGAATTGTTTATTTGTCCACCCCTGGTTATCAGGCGAGTGCAGAGAATTATAACTGCCCACTGAGTCTGGTGTGAGCAGGGAGACATAACATGCAGAGCAGTGGTACTCCAGAACCAGGATAGTATAGGTCTGTATTCCCAATTGTACAACTTTTATAGGGGATTTACAGTGTCAGTCTAGTTTTTAAGGTCCATGTTAGGAGTTCAGTATCTGACCCTTTAATAAATCCTCGACTCACAGTACAAGGTGATCTCTAATACCAATTTTCCCCATTTCCTCTTCAGGTTGTCATCACCAGGCTAAAGTTGGACAAGGACCGCAAGAAGATCTTGGAGCGCAAGGCCAAGTCTCGTGCTGATGGAAAGGAGAAGGGAAAATATAAAGAGGAGACCCTTGAGAAGATGCAGGAGTGAAATTGATATTTTGCTATCAATAAACTTGTATAAATGGATTTCACTTGTTGGTTATGTTTTTGTCACATTTTTGGAAGTAAATCAATTTGTCCTAGTTTATTTGTCTAATTTAACTTACTAGGCTTACTTTAGTCATATCACACACAAGTGTAATGCACCAAATTATGACAATGTAGATCTTATGTGTTATTACTATTCTGAATTTGTCTATAGAATTACTTAATTGGAAATGGCCAATTTTTATGGTAGATTGCTAGACATATTGTGTTAAACCAAACTATAATACCAATTACACGCTTTGCATGTACTAACTAGCAAACATGAAAAAAACAATTGGTTACTGAATGTGTTGAAGTTACAATATAACACTATAGAACACACGGTGTATGATATAAAGATTTGTAATGGTTATCCCCATTGCTCTTCTCAAATTAGACTTCGAAATATCTCAATGAAATCAGTCCTTTGCCCCAATTGTGAAACGGTGGGATGTTTATAGAAAAACCAAAATGCCGCCTAGTGGTTGGTGTTATAAGAGATGTGATATTTGTTCCTCCCACTGCTTGATGTGTGGTCATGTGATAAGTTTGCCTTTTATAGTGTCGTCGAGTTGATGCGAGTTTCAAAGTTTTGAATAGTGTATTCTCTCTTGTGGCTTTAAAAAAAAAGTAATTATGTTGCACCATAGTTTTATGATTTCGATCATTGTAATGTCCGTATTCTGGGCTTTTGTTGGAGGGGTTGTGCCATGGTTTATCCCTAAAGGACCAAACAGAGGGTGAGTTGAGCTATCGTACTAGCTTCGCACTTAAGTTTTCTATCGCATTAGCTTCTATAACCTAATAATGCTTATGGGACATGTATGTGCATTAACCTTTTGTATATACAACAGCATTACTTTTTAACATTCTTAACGCCATCGATCATCTGTTCCTGGTGTTTTCTACACTTTTAAGTACGGTAAATCGCACATTACATTATAACATTGGCCAATTTGACCTTGTACATTCACAAAAGTTTGGCATTTTTCGTTATATATAGGCTAATATTCGTTGTTCTATTCTTGCCTTTCACATTGCGGACTATAGTCCAGGTAAATAAAATAGCCTATATACTAGTAGTTTGAAAAATAAGTCACTACCGTATACTTCCCCTTGTTAGTCATCTGACCATGAATCGTTATTGCTTTTCTCTGACATTAAATACTTGTTTTTAATGAGCCAATTAAGTTATTGTAAGTGTCTCTCTTTGTGTCACAGGGTAATAATTACTATGCTGGTGTTAACTGCAATTTGCTGTTACCTTTTGTAAGTATTGAAAATCCTTGCCAATCATGCCTTTCCTGTCTTCATAACCTTTCAGCTGTAAATTAAAACGAATGGGTATATTGTCTGGTAGGATATAGCCTAGTTAGCCTAAGTATCAAAGTGTCTTTACAGTGTAGGGCTAATATACTTGTGTACACAACACAGGCCTAATGCAGGGTAAACCCAGATAGCAAGGTGTTAACATACATATTTTGAGTAATAGACATGGGAGACTTATCCACACAGCAGAGTGGGTTTCCTGTTTGGCAGCTCACCCTGCTTGTCTTCACACTAGCTAATTGGGTAAGCCTACAGTATACTGGGTATAGGCATAATAGCAATCTGTATTTACCTAACGTGCATGAGAAAGCATGTGTTGCTGTCATAAATGTTTATTATTGCACCTGTTTTTATTGAGGATACAATGCTGGCTTACATTGACCTTTCAATTGTTTAATTATTTAGGCTTCAATTGTGTAGAATCAAGTTACATTTTGCAGGGGCAACAGAGGGCAGTAGAGACCAGGCTCATGCATTTGTCACTCACTAAACATATCCTGAACTTATAAATTACCTGCGTGTTTGTGTGTATTTGCTTTAGTTGGCTGATAGCTATTCTGGCCCAGCTAAACCCTCTATTTGGACCATCCCTGACCAATGACACCATCTGGTATTTGCGTTACCACTGGGACTAATCTACTGTCCCAGTGCTACAGAACTAGCAAGTAGTTATTTTATTCTACAAAAAAGAAATCTAAGTGCATTAATAATAGTAATTTAAATAGTTGAATTTATTGTGATGTAACTTATTTTGGCAGGGATCGACATGAGTGACATAGCATGGAGATGCTTCCTTCACTCCACTGAGAGAATGCCTTGTGTATGTGCCTAAATAAGATGTTTGTGTTGTGATTGTTAAGATATGGGCACAATTATGCCTTACTTGATAACATCTGAGAATTTGTTGAATAGGATATGTTCAAATTACATATTGCCTTGTCTTGCTCACTCTGTATCTTTGTTTATTTTGCTTTTATTTTAAATATGAACTAATTTATAAGTGGCGTATTTGGTGTTGTCAATTTGTGTTTGTTTGTGAATGATGTACAAAATGTAATTAAAAAAAACTGTTTAATGCCTAAGACCATGTTCAATGTAGTGCAGTTGACCAAACTGGTGTTTTATTTCTTGCACACAATTTATAATATTCTTAGAATAGGCCTCTGACACTTGTTTTGTGATGGATTTGAGTATTTACATCACACAGGCATAGCGATGCATTGTATGCGTAGGACAATATAAGGTTGTATTTATAGGGAGTAGGGGACTATTTAGAATTAAATAGCCTATAGTTTCACCTAAACCCTCCTTTCTTAAGTGCACTTGTGTTCGGCGGCCTGTTCACATTTAGGTTCTGGCACAATATTGTTTATAGCCTGGTGTAGTATGCCTACAGTAGACTACTTATGTTCACACCTAGCTGACACAAAAACAATAGAAAACAAAAAAGGCAAAATTTTAAATATACTGGCTTTTGCTTGCCGTAGTTACTGTTAAGATACTCGTAGTAGCTAGCAAACTAGGCGTCGACAGTTGTCCACGTATGAATATGCGAACAAGAAATTATTAAATATGACTTTGAAATTAAATCACTTATCAGGTGTGCATGATTGCGATTAGCAAAACATTACTCTTTTGTCTATAAGATGTTTTCCCACTGTCATTCCCAAGGCATAATCATGCCGTGTCTGTATATTTGTCGCATGTTATTTTCTTCGTTAAGTTTCCTCTTCGTTACAGTATGTTCCCAAGTTTTAACGGTGGGATTGGCAAGGACAGCAAGCAAATTAAATTGAGCGATTCTCACCCACTACAATCATTGTTGTATCACCAGGATGTCAATGAATGTACAGGACCTCAGTGTAAATGGGAGGAACTGAATTCAAAGTTAAAAGAGAGATTCCATAAACTCAGAATGCTGATTCAGGTAGGATCTCTGAATCAGATGGATTTATATTCATTTGCGCCATCATGTACCACGACAGCCAAAGATAAGAGTCAAATTGTAGCCAAAATGGTAACTCTATGGGATTGGAGCAAGACAAAGAGTCAGAATAAATGTTATTTCTTAGCCAGGTATATATATATATATATACATATATACACATCTCTATATATATATATGTGTGTGTGTATATGTATATATATA
>JAODVN010068441.1:0-10183 GCA_025434125.1 Chologaster cornuta
AGCAATCACCATCGGTGTATGAATGTGTGTGTGACTGGGTGAATGTCAGGTAAAATACTGTAAAGCGCTTTGGATAAAAGCACAATAAAAATGTGCCCATTTACCATTAAATCTGTAGCTTGTCCTTTTGTCCAGCAGCACATATACTGTAGAGTTCTGGGATGCTGACTCGCTTTAGGTTTAAAGGCAGGCAGCTCATTAATAATACAGCAGTCGCAGAAACTGATACATTGATACTGTCTGTGTAAAAGTCAAGGCTGCACCTAAGATTCTTAGGCTTTGTTCACATTGCAGGCAACTCAGATTTGTTTATCAAATTGGATCTGAAAGGCCAACTGTCCACCCTGCTACTGTATTTGCAAGTGCTCAGATCAGGTTTATGTGGACTCCAAACATCACCACTCTATAATGTACATTGGAACATTGTGATACCAGCCTCCAAAAGGCCAACCAGGAGGGTGCAAATAATCTTCTATCTGGGAATGGCACTCACATTGCAGTCAGACAATTGCTGGTTTGCTTGCCAAATTCATGTTCATCTAACTGGCATGATGGCAACATCGTTTTCCTACACCTGAAATGTGGGTCAAATGTATTAATTCCTTAGCTCACTGCTAACATTGTGTTTTGTTTACCTGAGGTTAGAACTTGTTGGCTGCCATACCACTTCATGTCATCATGGTTTAACTAGTGCACTACTAGACAGTCTGATATTTGCTATAAAATCATGTTGGGTATAACATCATAACTGCTGCTGTATATGGTCTTTTGGACTGTACAATTTGTTTCAGCCTTCTAAATGTTGTTTAGATAATTGAATTGCGGGGACGCAGGACACAGAGGGTTTGGCATGAAACAGCCTGTGTCACAGTCCTTGACACACCAAAACCTGTGTTCCATGTCAAGCATTCTAAAACCTTATAAGACCCGAGGTGATGCATATACAACATCACTTAGCTCTCTAATGTACACATTTACAAATGTTTCCACAAAGAGCAAAACACATTTACTCAATGGCAAGGTAATATATAACATAATATGGCTATGCAAATGTCTTAAAAATGTAAACCAAAATGAGCAAATGTAATGTTTTCGTTAGAATAAAATAGTTCTTACAGGGACTATAAATGAATGCTCTCTCTCACATAGGCCTATAGCCATGTCTTTGTACTGTCATGCATATGCGTACAATATTCCTGTGTGTGTGTGCGATTGCTACGATCTCACAAAGCCACCCCAAGAACTTTGTCGGCTGGCCTTTTATTCTGGCCATATCTGACTGCAACAAATTGATGCTAAGAAAAGTGACTTCATGGGCTACAGTACCTTCTTGGCTGCAAACTACACTTAGATCAGGGCTCAGTTGCTAATGAAAGCACATCGTTGTTCTCCCTGATAAATACAGAAACGGCACACTGTGGCTCATTACCTAGCTTAGCCATTCATTAGATTCCTTTAGCAATGATTAACAGTTATGCTCTGTATATGCTTCAGTATACCTGAATTTCCCTAAGGGGATTAATAAAGTATCTTTCTATCTCTATCTTCATTTCTGTCTCTCTCTCTTTCTATCTTGGATTTCACCTGTGAATAATAATCAAATATCTGTTAATACTAAGCTCCCATGTATGTTATACGGTGGGTCTGCACTATACTGAATGTCTTAAAAGCATCATATCAATATTTCTTAATCTGTCAGGCAAGGGTTACAAACACAATAACTTGATGTGACCCTGCATTTTAATATATAAAATCATCTTGTGTGTGTTTATAGGTCACTCACTTAATGTTATGACAAAGACAATATAAAAATAGTTAGAGTAACCAATCCACATACAATATGGCTATTTGTGTTTGTATTGCCTTTGATTTGTGGCAACGCTTAGGTTACATTTTTTACATTATCTGCACATAAGTCTGCACCATAGTGTTCATCTGCTGACAACCTTGCTCTGTTCCTGTTGAAATTTGATCCCCACACTGTTTTATTTGGCAAATTCAGAGGTAGCAAATTCCTCAGAGAGATACAACTGGAATCCACTGTGCACTGAATGCTTATATAGTATTTGGTTAAAAGTATATGTATTGTATGCAGTTTTGGTGTTTTACACATTTTAGTTTTATATTTCTCATGATCAACATGCTTGATACAGTAATACATGAAATGATTGATTACCAGCCTTAATAAAGTTGTGTGCACACGGGGTGTGCAGATATGTTATACAGTAAATGTCGCTGACTGGTGAACACGTGTCATCACAGCAGAATACAATGGTACCGTCGGTAGTGAAAGTCAGTCACGTGCTCGCTTATCAAGGAGATCCATGGCTGTTGAGTCTCCTCGGCCTCCGCACGGACTGATTGCACAGGAGACGGTTTACTTCATTGAGAGGTGATGTCATCGCTGATGGCTCCTCAAGGGCTCTAACTACCCCCCCCCACCCCACGTACACACACGCACCCCACCCCGGCTCTGTTTGAGTGCTGTGACCTCCTTTTTCTCCACAAAAGGCGGTAGGCTTGTCTTGCCCAGCTGACCCGCCTCAAACCACCAATAGCGCTCACAGAGAGAAAAGGGGCAGTCAGTCAGTCAGCCTGTCTGTCTGTCTTCACTGTTCCTCTCTCCCTGCCCCCCTTCTCCCCGCCCACCTCTGTCAACTTTAGGCAAGAGTTGACCCAACTAGCATTACATTTAACCCGCACCTTTGTAATTGCTCTAAGGGCTGTAGCAGGGCTTTATGCTGGGAGCTCCTCTTACCATGGGCGTGTGAATGTGAAAAAGGGAGGGAGTATAGGAGCCTTCTCTCTCTCTCTCTCTCTCTCTCTCTCTCTCTCACTCTCTTTCTCCCTTCCCTTCCCCTCGTGAATGGAGCAAACGGATCCTTGGCTTCTTGACTTTGTGGTGGGTAAAGGTAGCAGGTGATTGGTTATTGAGCCCCAGTGACACAGATCTGTGGAGTCAGGGAAATGGTGTTCTAGGAGGCAGCTTGGTATAATTACCTCATTTCAGCTCCACTGCAGCGCGGCGCAAAGCAAAGGGGGGGAGCGAGAGGAAGAGAGAGGGACTCATTGTTTCCCAGCTGACACTCGCCGTGCTGTCTGATGCACTTTCTATGTTTCTTACAAAATCCCAGTTTACTTTGCCATGCTGTGCACTCAGCCATACATAGGCTACAGAGCTTGTCCAAATTCACAACTCTGCTTGGCTCCGAACAAGGGGGTAAGTTGTACTTTCAAATGCATGCATCCGTTTTAAGTCTTTCATGTCTGAGCATGGTGTATTCACTCCACGTATCTCAGAATAGTTTCTGTAGGGCTTTCCTACCACCTCACTGCTCATTGCATGCTCCAGCAACTTCAATGACTGTGTTTATTATGTAATTTGTCTAGGAGCCTAAACAACCTTCCTTAGTTGTTTGATACATTCATAGTTTGTTGTTGTGATGATGATTTGTACCCTTGTTTCTTGTGTCAGGTAATTAAAGTGTACAATGAAGACAACACCAGTAGAGCAGTAGAGGTCCCCAATGACATCACCGCGCGGGACATATGCCAACTGTTTGTCTTGAAGAACCATTGCATCGACGACCACAGCTGGACTCTTTTTGAGCATCTCTCTCACCTAGGCATTGGTAAGTTGTGACATTATTGGTGCGTTCATTGTTGTACTCACTCTGTGATGAATGTTACCCGGCGTAAGAATGTTGACATCTTTTAGCTTCTCTACAAGTCAGTGCTAACTGTTTACTCACTGTTTAGGTTATGAAACACAGCTCTGCATATGAAAGCAGTTGCCTCCCTCTACCTGCATGTGCCCCACACGCACTTGTGCGCCTCCGGCATTCTATTTTAAAACATAAACTGTGAGCTTTGGAGGACACTTTGGTTTCTGCTGGGCACAATGTCAGAAGTCCCTACAACAACTTATAGTAGCAGCACCTAAATGTACGGCATATACTCCATTGTAACTTAAGTGTACAGTAAATTGTGCGTGTCAAAAAATATTCTCTTAACTTAATAGGTTACTGTAGGTCTGAATTGACAGCTCTCACAAAAACATGTGCCATGGGATTCATTAAGCTCTATGGGAGTTTGTTGAGTGTGGGGTAGACCCAAACGCACGTGTCAAAACCCATTCTTTATTGAGTTTGACTAGTCAGAACTTCGAGACGATTTTAAAGCCTAAAGGGATCCTTAAGTCTGTAAGCTGTGACGAACAGGCTTGCCATGCATACCAAAATATTGCACATCCTCCACCTGGATTAGTTAATGTAGAGAGGAAGTCAAGTGGAACCTGCTCAACAACTGAATAGTCTTATTCACTGGCACTTCTGTGTGTATAAATACCTCATTAACTGATCTTTATTACTGCTGGTATACTAATGGAGTAGATAAAGAAAAGTGACATAGTTCATTCATTATGTTCAAATAACAACATTGTTTTTTAATGGTATTTAATTAATATCCCATAGCCATATAAATACATTGAAATAATCCATATAGCTAAACATGACTTTCCTTTATGATTTCAAGTATTTTCTAAACAGAATCACAAATCTCCTAGATTAGCTTTTGAAACTTGCAGTATATATAATAGGACCACATTTAACTGATGTGAATACATTTGTGTATCAATAATATTTCCCTAGACCAAAGATAGTGACATTTTTTTATTGTTTGGGAAACGTCTTACTTTTTCATGTGGTTAAAATGCTCTGATGCCAATGTGTTTATCAATCTACTGTAATAGTCTTTATATTTACAGTGATTTTGGTGTTTTTGTTATACTGTGCCATCTTTGCAAGGTACAATATACATTTCTTAGCACATTTTACAATGTAACATAACTCCATACTTTGTAACTTTCAAATATTTCTGGCAGGCTTTGGTTAAACATTTAAGTGATGTTAATAATCAAGCTAGAAGTCCTTAACTAATATTTGTAATATTGTATGAAGTCTGATGCAGAGAAAGCAAATACATTTATAATTGCTGTATATATGCATGCTTATAATTACAGGGCTATAAACCTTATGTGGTTTAGCCAATGTGTTGGTCATATTAACCCTTCTTTCTAATGCTTTTAAATTATTTTGTATCTACAGTGGCCACAAACCCACTGCCAATTAGGCTTCATTCATTGCAGTTAGTAAGTACTGTTAATAGACTATTCTTTCTCCCGTTATTACCAGAGAGAACTATTGAAGACCATGAGTCTGTTATGGAGGTACTGTCAGGTTGGGGAATTGACACAGACAGCCGGCTGTATTTCAGAAAGAACTATGCTAAATATGAGTTCTTCAAGAAACCCCTGGTGAGTCTATGAACGGTCTTTAGTGAATGATGTCGGCTCTCTGCCCTAAAGGTCATGTATTGAAATCACTAATCTAATTTCAGAGCATTACTGTTTTTCTATGGACACATTATATCTGATGGACCAATTCTATTGCCATTAACATGTCTCCAGAGTGTGGTAAAACCCCATATGGCTTTCTAATTTGCAGGAGTTTTTCCCAGACCACATGGTGTCCATATCCAGTGAAACCAACGGAATGATGAATCATTCTCAGCTTATTCAGGCATGGTCTTCTTTAATATGTCATCCTATATAGTGCTCAGTTTAAACGGCCATCATAATGCTTAGTATATTGTCTGAATACAATTTTGCTATATTATTTAATTGAAATTATCATATGTATTATCTTGTGACTCTATTTGTGTGTCCATGGCAGACCTTTCTAAACTCCAGTACTTGTCCAGAGGTCCATGGGTACCTCCATGCTAAAGAACAAGGCAGGAAGTCATGGAAGAAGTTTTACTTTGTCTTGAGGAGGTCGGGGCTCTATTTCTCCATTAAGGGAACATCTAAGGTCAGTGAAAACCTTGAGTGCTCTCCCTATATTTAACATCCATTGTCATTTCCTTTTTTCATGTTTACCTCCTTGAATTAAATGATGTATACAGAATATAGAAACATGGTACCAGACATATTCAAGTAACAGTTCCAATTTCGGTATTACATGGGTATTCATTGCAAAATAAGGGAAAGCTGTTGCCGTCATCCTTGATATGATGTGATTTTAGCTTACAGTGTATTTTTGTGCAGCAGGCAGGGTCACTAGTTCATCCTATGTAAATACATCAGTCTGTTGTGAAAGGAGAGTGCAGCATGGAAACAGGTTGAGCTAGATTTCCCTTAGGTCAGATGGCATGGAAGCCAGGCACTGTAGAAACTCAGCTGCCTGCACCGCTGACAGCTGAAGCTGCTGTACCTAGGCATTAGCCATGCCAAGGTAACCACTTCTCAACTGCTTTCCTTTCCGCACAACAGAGGAGCTTTTGTTTCAGAGCACAGGAAGGCTTCGGCTACGTCTAACTTTATTCTTGTTGGGTTACAATTCACCTGTGTTGGTCAGAGACATTGCTAGTTGCTAAGCCTAAAGGCTAACTAATGTTCCTTCATAGAAGCAAATGGACGCCTAGTGTCACAGAAAGGCTTAACAATAGTAGCCTTGTGTACCTCTATCTTTGGCGTTTGCCCATACTGTCTCAATAAAGACCCTATCGCTGTGTCATATAATTTTGGTCAGTATACTTTGTAATCATATAGGCTAACCACACCCGCAATGTTGCTGATAAGATTGTATTGTGTGGTGTGCAAACCTCTGCCTTTAAATGTCTCTTTCCACTAGATGTTTCATATTAACAGTAGAATGAACGGGAAGCACAGTACTGTTCGCAATACTGTAGCAGAGCTGCTTTTAAAGGTTTAATAGCACTTAATTTCTTCAGTTTTTCTGTTCTTTCCTTTTGTGCCAGTGTTTATCTTAAATGAAATATGTGGTAATTGTGCTGCAGTGTAAATTGATACAGCCTTCCTTTCACTGCCAGAACAGCCAAACAAACACATGTTGATGAGGCCTGGCCATGCAATGTTTATATATACTCTGCATTTGTTTGGAGACACTCACTTGTGCCCGCACATACAGTACACACACACACACCCCTACAAACACCTACACACACACACACACACAGGCAAATAGTACAGTACTGTATTCACATGAGGAATGCTACAGGAGGTGACATGTACATGCACAATGTGACATTAAGTGGCATATCATAATGTGTTTTATAGGAACCAAGGCATCTGCAGATTATTGCGGAGTTCAGTGACAGTGATGTTTACACGCTGTTGTCGGCCAAAAAACTACACGGAGCACCCACAGACTTTGGCTTTTGTGTAAAGGTAAATCAACCTCTTGAGCAATGCTCATTGCTGCAGAACGTCTGTATGTTTTAGTTGAGAATGATGTACATCTTTAGGGAGACATTATGCCAGTACAGTGTCCGTTTACAGTGTGTTGAGCTAACTCCTGCTCCATCTCCATCACAATCTGTGTCCAGTCAGTCAAGTGTAGCTCAGCGCGGGACCTGAAGCTGCTGTGTGCGGACGATGAGCAGAGCAGGACCTGCTGGGTCATTGCCATGCGATTGTTAAAGGTCGGCTAAGTCTCTGAGTGAAATGAGCTTGCATTTGCCACACCTGTTTAAATGTTAATGTAAGAAGTTTTCTGTTTCAGTATGGAATGCAGCTGTACCAAAACTTTATTCAGCCACACCAGAAACAGAAAACCTCACCGATGGTAGGTCAATGGTTATTTTCACCTTACACTATAACCAGAGCCATGTAAAGAGAGAGTTGCGTCATCTCTCTTCACTCCAGTGGATTTTTTTTCTTTACAGAAACAGAACCTCAAATTAGTTCCCGGAAGTTAGCCTAAATACTAACAGTTCACTATAAATTCTATTTTTAAATGTAAATCGGTGCATTAATGGACTACTATTTACCAAAACATGTATTTATCTGTATAAATATATATTCAAATTGCCCACCAAGCACTTCCTGGAACTATTTTGCCATAAGTTTTGCCTCTCCATGAAAATGTCAAACATCCGTTGGCGTAACTGTTTCCATGCTCTGACTATAACTAACCAAAGCTTAACTGTGTTGATATGCTGCGGATACTAAATACAGTATGTATGTGATAACAGGCCAGGTATATATGATGGTATCGTTGTAATGTAACAGGGTGGGACAAAAGAGACACAGTCTATACATTAATCCTTGACTCAGCTCCCAGAATAGAGTCAGTCTTAAACTGGAGTATTCTGTATGAGTGACCAGTCTATTTATGGGTGCCAGACATGTTCTTGGAACCTATGCTTTCTAAAAATACCCTCCCTATCAGCTGCTCTCAGACTTAACAAGTCGTCACCTCGGCTCTGCTGACAGGGGCTATATGCAGAGTGCAGCCATATGCTGTTTTGTGGACACAAAGGCCAGGCTGACTTAACTAAAGACTTAAAGGGGTCTGTCATGCCGCACCACCTCTTCAAATCGCCTGGCCTCTTTACCAGACTGCGGTGCCTTTGGTATCAAATGGTAGATGTACACTTTACATCAATATGTACATTATGTTGGCATGTCCAAAGAAAGAAATGTATATAATAATAATAATAATAATAATAATAATAATAATAATAATAATCAAATAAAGCTACAAGATTGTAGTACAGTAGCTTTAAATGTCATAAACCTTACAGTAGACTGTTCAGTATGTATCTTTACTTATTACTTACATCTAAAAGGGGATAAAGAGGATTAGGTGAAATGGAATGGCTTTAAACACTAAGGATATGGATACTGTGCTTAGCAGGTGTTAGAGGGCCCTGCGGCAATGGAAAGGCTGCCTCTAACCAAGATAAGAGGCATTGTCTTAAAAGTGTGCAGCCACTCACAATTTACATGCAGCCAGCAGAGCCACAGTCCATGCTATGGGCCCACGTTCTTGTTTTCCATCCCACTGTAATCCACATTCAATGGAGGGCATTCTGCAGGGAGTCATGTAAACATGATGTATGTGCACTCACATTCCTCGGACACTAGGTGGCAGTACAATGCTATAGTGCTGAGAGTCAGCCTGTAGCTTGGACTTGCCACTGCTGTGTACAGACACAGAACGAGTAACCTGTGGTCTACATATGGGGAAAATACTTTAAGTTAAAGTAAAATGTGTCATCAATAAGTAAAGAATAATTGAGATATTAAACAATACACTTGATGCAAAATATCAGAAAAAGACCAGGTTCTACACTGATGTGTCGTTCCAGAGGAGCATCTCAGAGAACTCGCTGGTGGCCGTAGACTTCTCCGGACAAAAGACCAGGGTGATTGAGAACCCGACTGAGGCCCTCTCTGTTGCAGTGGAAGAGGGGCTGTCCTGGAGGGTATGTCTGGAGAACCCTCTTGTTGCAGACACTCATCTCAAACACAAAGGATTCCCAATTTTATACAGTATATTATAAAAAAGAACCACAAAAGATAATACGGACACCACAATTTAAAACTCTCCGCCCACCCCACACATACGCACACACACACACACACACACACACACACACACAGAAACAATTGAATGATTGTCATCTACAGCATGCTTATGACACTTCCAGCCAGCACATTAAAAACAAGAACTCTATTGCAAGCACACTGTAAAGCTGCCCCTGTACTGTCCAGCCCATAAGATTCCTATTGAGTTGTAAATGTATCATAACGTATAACACTGTTCACTCTGGTTTCTTCAGAGGAAAAGCTGCCATCGCTTGAGCTCCCACGGGAGTCCCTCGGCGTCTCAGAGCATGATGTCTAACATAGGTGTGTGGGGTCGTTATTACTCAGATTCGTTGGCTGTACAGTAGTTACCAGTATGGTGAAAGTAATGTTTAGTTCTTGCGTTTGTGCGTGTGCGTGCCTGTGTGCGTACCTGTGTGTGTGTGTGTATGTGTGTGTGCTGCAGCCCTGCATTTGGCCCAGCCCTGGTTCCACAGCAAGCTGTCTCGGGACGAGGCTCAGCGCATAATCACCCAGCAGGGCCTCGTGGATGGGTAAGCATCTGACGCTGAAGACAGGAACAAGTGACTGTAACTAAAGTGACTCGTCCTGTAGGGGTTATTGTGAGGTTGTCTCCAGTCCACGTACAGTATTGTAGTTTGAAAAAAAACAATTAATTTATATACTGGTTGAAATAAACAAACCACATCTCAAAAGCATATCAAGAAATAAGACTGGCAAGCTTTATGTGGTACTGTTGAGCTTTCTTGCTCAACAGTACTGTGTATG
>JAODVN010069094.1:0-10173 GCA_025434125.1 Chologaster cornuta
CGTTTATACAAAAAATGTTTTGCCGAAAATGTGATATCTTCAACATATGTTTTTACATGTTACACACAAGTTATACATACACTGAACAAAATTCTAAACACTTTTGTTTTTGCCTCCATTCATCATGAGCTGAACTCTGAGATCTAATACTTTCTCTATGTACACAACATACCTGTTTCTCTCAAATATTGTTCACACATCTGTCTAAATCTGTGTTAGTGAGAAAGTACAAACGCACGCTAATTATCTAATTGGCCAATGTGTGCAAAGCAGCAATCAGCTGGTGTGTCAGCTGACGATCCAGCAACGTGCACCGTGTCCTGCCTGAACTTCCACTGTGCTTTATATGTTCACGGAATTTGACAAACGGCGTGCTAGCTTACAGTACACACACTCTCATGCTGTATACAGTACACACGCAGATGGCGTTCTGAATAATTCACCTAGCCAAATGAAAAGGAGAGCCGTAGCTCTTTCATGGAGGGTGGGGGTGCGTGGTGAAGCAGCCACACTACCAGCCTCTTGCACGACTCCTTTAGCCGCCGAGGCCTCCCTCCTGCTTCTTCAGGGTCTCCAACGCGCCTACTGGCAACATGCAAAGGGCAGGGCGTTGAATTAAAGGTGCCATGTGCATTTATTGGCCACTAGGGGGCACAGTGGTGTGTGGAGTAAGTGAAGCTGGATAAAGATTGTTGATATTTGAATTCTGTATCGGAAAACAAATACTACTCAAGGGCTCCATTAGTAGCTGCCCCCCTCATCAGCCCCACATTGGAAAAGCACATACAGAACTAACATTGTGTATTCACAAAATTTGACTAAAAGTGTCTCAGATTAGAATCACTTACCTCACCTTTTAAGGGATTGTGCGTGTGTGTGCGTCACATCAGATTAATATCCAGCCACATGTGAACTGAAATGAAAATTAGTTCCTCTTTTTCCATGCCACTTATTTCTGCTCAGGTGTTTACAGCACATATGGTAACCTGCCCTGTACCACGTGTTGCTACATTAAGGTTAAACAGACGTTACACACTTTAAAAGGTACGTCTCCAAACACGACTGTCAATGTTCTAAAACCAACAAACAAATGACCTCTCCACATCCTCAGATACAGTTGGTTGAGCACGATATTTCGGTGTGTTTTGTTTGTGGTGTTTTAGTAGCAAGTTTGTGTTTTTTCTGTCCCAGAAATGGCAGCAGGCGTCTCTGATTCTGTGGAAACTCGCATCAGCATGTTTATAAAAAGAGCTCTCGCTAATCTGCGCGAGGGGAATAAAATTTCTAAACGCATCACACTGGCAAAATCATCGGAATGTGCGAAAAGAGTTGTCCGGGTGAGGGGAGTGTGTTGGGGGGCAGGGTATTGCTCAAATTAGATGTGCATGCACACACACACACACACACAATCAAAAATAAATGCAGACACACAAACACACACACACACTGACATACACACTCACAGACAGACTCACACACACACGTACACACACACAGTTTCTGAATCAGCATGTCGTCCCTGCTCCACACGGGAATGGGATGTTTTTCTGCTGACACATTACTTTCCCTTAGTCCATGAGCCAACGGTTAATTTCTCGTCAGACTACTGTTATGATTAGCGTTTCACCAAAGACTTGAATTCTGCTGACAAACACCAACCCCCATGTATGGAGGGAAGACCCCCCAACCTCCCCATGCCACTGCATTTGCCGTTCACCTTTAAAGGTACAGTCAGTCGTTCTGGAGAATGTGTCACAAGCTAGCTGAAAGGTGCTGAAAGGATGAGCAAACCCCCAATCCTGACCGGAAAAGTCGTTACCGTGTTGACCCAGAGAAGTTGCATTTAGTCTGTGAAACCTCCCCCTCGCCAACCGAAACAGATGTGCTAGCTGTTTATTTTTGTAGTTTTTTTTTAAGATAAGCTAATGACACCACATCTATTGCTTTAAACATCACAATCCGGGTTCCCAGAAACGATATGTCAATATGTCATGTTGACATATGTCATATTCTGTTGTTTCAGCATGCAGATAATATCTCCTGTGTAGGTAGCACGAGCTTCGATCCTGGTAAAGACAGTTGATGTGGGGTTCGCCACGCCTTACTGTAAACATGTTGGCTGGGTGTGGGCAGCTTTGCGTTTCATCTCTGTCTTAAAGCACCATTTTTAGAAAGGTATTTATACATACAGTACATTCTGCTTATTCAATCGGGCATCACCAAGTGCATCCATAATGGAATAAAGTAATGTTCTGTATTATACTGTAGAATGGCAGACAGCACATGAAATACAACACATAATGTATAGATTTATAGCCGTGATGACATGATGTCAATATTCAAACATAATTTTGTTTAACTAATGCTGAAGGGTGTATGACCTACAGTATGGAGATATTGACACATGTACTTATTGTAAGTCGCTTTGGATATACAAATTCCAAAGTCAAGGATACCTTGCAGCTACTCGGCTAACAGATAATGGTGTTAAAGTTTATCACTGAATGTGCAGCACTAAAATAAAGCTATTTAAAGATAATATGTCAACACTATTAATGGCATTGTAGACACATTAGAGGTGTGCTTATGAAAGACCGTGGAGTGAACTGTGAATGAATAGTTGAATAGTTCTGTGAACTTTTCCATACACAGTAAATGCACTTCTGTTTCGCCGCTATTCATGAGATAATATGAATGTGATTAAGCCTACAAATGAAAGTCTGTCCATTTGAGTAGAACTGGTAGTTATGATGTTCTCAAGGGGTGTGACCTTGTTGGGAAAATTGTGACCCGTTTCTGTTTATTTGCATGATTATATTTTCCTGTTGCTTCCAGACAAATGTGAGTACGGTCACATGAATTATTGACGACGCCTTTTGCGTCAGAGTTGCAGTATGCGCACCATTTAGTTAAACGTTTGCTTTCTCTTCATCGTACACGTATTGCACTGTGCTGTGGCCCGGAGGAGCCACACGCCTCTATCTTACCCAGCGTCCAGTCCCCCTCCTGGTCTTTGGTTGGCAGTGTGGGGGGGATGGGGTGCATGGCTGCCTTTCACACACAGGCAGCACGTGACAAGCACTGTATGGGCGCACGTGCGATGCTGCCAGAATGTTGTAGAAGAAGAATCTCTACCCTGTTGTCTGGCAGCAAGAACAACAATAAACACATGCTGTGACACCGCCGAGGAAGCGCGCTCTTCCGACCGCAGACCACGCCGCCCACGGACGCCATCGTCTCAGGTGGCGGTGCAGGAAGCTCCTCTGCCGTGCGGGGAGAGATAAACACCTCCGCGGTCGGGTGTCGCGTTTCCACGACGCCCGTGTTTCACTCAGAAAGCTGCTGCTGCTGCCACATCCTCAACGGTGGCAGCCACACCGTCTGTGTGTGTTTACAGTGCAGCGGGGGAGACACCGTCTGTGTGTGTTTACAGCGGGGGAGACTCAGAAGGTGCCATATGCCGAGGTGCGAGGCACAGCGTGCTAGCTAACCCCCCCCCCCCCCTGACCTCATCCACACTCTTGGCAATCCAGGCCATGCACGTCTCCTGAACACCTCCCCATTCAGACAACAATAGTCTGCTTGTTGTCCCCATATACACACACACACTGTACTTGTATTGTGTCAATATTACAATCATGTTAGACCTTTATTTACCACTGTATCCAAGCCCCCGCTGAGTATTACAATGCTAATGCATGCATGGTGGTTTTGGACGTCACAGAGCTGCCTTTTATATAAATACATATAAAAGATGGTGACCACATAACATTTCTCAGATAGAATGCCGCACTTATTCGTCCTCTTGTTGCAAACTACAACGCTCTCTAGTCACACGTTATTGAGACTTTGGCCTTTTCATTATATCTTTTTCTATGACTTGGCACACAAATTATGATAGCAGGTATCATCACCATTTGTACAGTACAACTGTAGTTAAACTAAAAGCAAGTAAAGCACAAAATGACAACCAATCAAATTTGCATAGATTCCAGAAGATTAGGGCAAAACCTGTTACGGCCATCTTTAACCAATGAATTCGAATCAAGCTGAATTCTCAATTCACCAAAGTAGAAAAGTGGATGAAGAGCTGAATAGTCAGACAGATTATGGAGTGTTCCTGATTGACATACCTGGCTGGCACCTTTTGCGGTTGTTGTAGTCAAGAGGGGCCACTTTATCGGCCCATAAGGTGGCCTAGTGGTCCCAGCCGGAAGGTTGTGGGTTCGTACCCCGGTGTTGACCTACTTGTAAGGTACCTGTAAGCATCCTTGAGCAAGATGCCTAACCCCTAACTGCTCCTGGTGGTTAGTCACGCCCTGCATGATAGCAATCTCCATCAGTGTATGAATGTGTGTGAATAGGTTAGTGTGAGGCAATACTGTACAGTGCTTTGAGTGTCCAAAAGGTTAGAAAAGCACTATATAAATGCAGTCCATTTACCAATAGTAAGGCTGATTTGTAGTGTATTCAACGGCAGCAAGACAGAAAGCAGTGTTGCCTGTCAAAGTAATTTTCCACCTGGATGTTTCCACCTGTGTCTTGGTATGACAAATAACAACACAAAGTTGAAACATGCACAAAACATTAAATATGCACCTTATCTTAAAACCATGGTAGTCTAGCAAAAATAAAGAACAAGATGGCTTCCAAGCAGAGTTGTGCTGCTACCAGCCTTTACAAAACAAAATTTCTAGGCAAAGTGATCTCAGTCCGTAATGAGACATTTTTGCAATGGCATATCGGCTACCAGTTTAGTGCACCAGTGTCCTGGCTGTAGGTATGCAATCATGTTCAGCTTGTCAAAATGTAACCTCAAAAATATGACCAATTAATTAGAAGCATATCAAAGAGCGCAAGATCAAAAGCCAATGATGCACCAAGCTACATACCTTTGCTTAGCATGTAGACAGAAAGAAGTGATGGCACAAGTTGTTGGGCTTTATTTGGTTTTATGAAACCCAAAATCTGAGGGCACATCTATTTCATTTTCTTTCCCACAAGAAATAGACATGTCCCAAAATAATCTGTGGTGCGCTAGCTGCAGGCATGCTGCTAGAACTGATTACGGCAAAACTGTAGTATAGTGCAGTAAAGCGTAATGTCATGTCGTAATGTCATGTATGTATGTGGTAAATACATACATTCCCAAAGGCTACAACCGTCTACAACGAGGCTGGAAGAATTGTATGCTTCAATAACTCACATTCCCAAAATTAAACTTGAAAAAAAAAAGTGAACATTGCGATAACGGCGGTTGCTTGCCGTTGCCTGCGATTGGTTTAGCAACACCCTCGGTTATCGCGACAGCCCTACTTGTAAATCTGTTACATAAGTAAGCTATGGTCATTGTGTGAAATAAATGTAACAACTGATATTAGTAGATAAAGCACTACACTAGCATCACATCGGAAATACGGACTTCATTAGTGACAATGCTAACAACCAATGAAAATGTACTTTCTCACTTCCGGAAAGTCAGTAGAGCTTACAGGGGTATGTATGTATCAGACGTTCAGCACTTAAAATAATGTCATTTATTTTATATATTTTTTTACTTATTTTTAAAATAATCTCCTTATGATGCTGGCCACCTTTGGTAAAATCGCCTATATCCTCATCTGAACAGATCCTTCCATTATTACTATGGCCTGTGTCAATATTTAGTTATGTTTTTTGAGTTTCCTCAAACATCTGAAAAAATGACGTTATGTGACATAGTACCGAAGAGGCTAAGGCTGCATGTGACATGCCTGGACACTGCATGTGTGCACGCGTGACGCTGCCAGAATGCTGAGCGATCTCTAATTAGTCCGTGCAGAAACGCAGAAAGTATCTCAGGAATGTATGCGTGGGTGGATGACTGTGTGTGAGTGTGTGTGTAGTGAACATTAAAATGATAATGAGCTAAAAGGGTCTCCCCCCCCATGCACACACATCCTTCCTTGAGCAGTTGGAGCTGTCTCCCAACTGTACTTGAAGACAAATACAAAGTACAGGTCAGTGTTGCCTTGATCGCATCAGTGGCATCATTGCTGGCCTGCAACCCTGTGGCCGACGGGAGATAAGTCCAAGGACACTTCTCCAACTTGTTCTGGCAACAGAGGCATTTTATTAATCCCCGTCTTTCCCTTAGTTACCGGCCTTTCCTGCATATTTCCCACATGAAATATGTCCTCCATCTGTCTATGGTATCCTATTGGTAGTAATTGACAAGGTTTGATCTCACCTACTTAGTGTCACCGGCGGTAATTTCGCCCGCCAATACCAGCGCAGGTGAAAGTCGCTGAATTTAATCGTTATTTCATGGTCTCCCGTCGCTGTTAGACTCTTCCGTTGTGTCTGGGGCTGTACTGTATCTGTCAGCATGATTAACTTGGTGGGATGAACTTCCAAGATGGCCATGAGCTTCGGCCTGCATTATGTTTGTGGAAGCTGTTGCTCTGCTGACGTTCAGCAGAGCATTTAGTTTGTTTTTGAGCTGTAGCTCAGTTGCAACCGGGCATGATGCAATGGTGCCGCTCCCGTGCTGAAGGCCAGCATTGTTTTTCTCACCACTGCACTAACCAATGGTGTCTTTCTCTTGTGTTAAGGCAACTCTACAGCCATACATATGAACATGCCACTTGAATATGAATAGAATGAATAGGTAAAATACATTTGATTTCTTCAAGATAACCTACAAGTGTTTCTTTTCAGCTTCTTTCCCTCTGCGACAGTAGTAGCAATTTGGTTTGCTGAGATTACAGATTCTGTGTTCCTAAATGGTGGTAGAGCTAGAACTTGAACAGAGGCCTATACACTAGTGGTTCGAGTGAATACGGTTCAGTCCACATACGCATATCCGTTGACTGATTGACAGTTGTTTGACAATTACATTATAGAATCTGTAAACAATTGAAACCACCTATCTGCAAATTGCCCATTGACCGGCTTTGGGAATCTAATTTTTCTGGAAGTCAGACCAAAGGCCGTTCAACAGAGGCAGAATTAGTGGGACTGAGATATGTCTGTGGTTTAGCGCTGCAGCTGGAATGTTCCGTTGGCCAAAAAATCGGCATGTTTCTATAATACCTAAATAGTACCACGTACCTCCAATAATGTTGAATAGTACCATGTACCTCTAATAATCCCAGGGCTGTCATTGTTTTTCGAAAAACAGCTGTGGATTTTCCCTACATTATTGGATCGTATTAAATGACTTGGATTATTTTGCTTTGGGAAACGGTTTTCATTTTGGCTAGGGCTGCCGTTCCTAGCATTCATGTCCTATACCAAAGAGACTGCCGGGAAATTGTCTGTCTGTGTATGTATGATGTAGGATGTATTTCAATTAGGGCTGTTGTGATAACCACAAAATTGGAATACCGCGGTATTGTTAACCCAACCGCAGGCTGTGGAGACCAAATGTTTTAAATTAATTATACTAAAAATACATTAAATAAAACTTGCTGTACCGTTTTTTAACATTCTTCTTCTCAGTCGCGTATTTACACACTCCCCTGTCCATCTCTTGGATATCTTACAAGTAATGTACGCCATTTGTCTAGACCCCGAATATAAGACATAGTTACTTTTTAAGACGCATTTAAAGAAAAATATATTATTATATATATTATTATTATTATATTCGGACAAATGCGGTAATATATTGATGATGGTTGTAGCCTTTGGGAGTGTACGTATTTACGACACTCAGATATTACGCTTTACAGCACTACAGTTTAGTAAAGTGCTGTGTACTTATTCTGGTAAACATATCGTGCATCACAGACACACTCGAGTGATTCTTTTGGGACATATCTACGCAAGGACATTTTCTTCAACAAGACAGCCCTAATTTCAATCTACCCTTGACTGTTGAACATCTACCATTTTGCATTTAACCATTTCAAACACTGGGCGGTGCATGTGTAACCTCCTCCCACCCTATACCTTAACCTGGAGCCTCCGGTCCTCAAAAGCTGGCCTGTTCTCCATTCCCCGCCAGACTCTGTACCTTCAAAAACGGAGCTTTTAGTGCAGCAGCCCCGACTCTCGGGAATGCCCTCCCTGCAGATATCCGCTCCATCCCTGGACAAAAATCTCTAACTAAAAGAACTCCTCAAAAACCATGTTCACCCCATATCCCCTAGCACCACGTTGCTGTAGCCTGTTGCATGTTTGTTTTATATTGTTTTGAATGTTAAAGTTATTATTATTATTATTATATTATGATAGCATTTCCTCTCCTGAGATTTTCTTGTATTTTTCTCTTGTTGTGCAAATCTGGTGTTCCTACTGGCTGTCTGACAAGGAGCACAAAGTGGTGCAGACTGCACCTCACAACACTATCCAAGCCTCGGCAATGCGTGTCAAATGTGCGGGGGGCGGAGCTTCTCAGGGAGAACCCTTTGAAATCGAGGGGAGAGTTGTTTTTGTTTTGATCCAGTTATAATATCAACACTCTTCCCCCAGCATCCCTGACTCCACCTTTAAGTGTTTGTTTTCCTTTTAGACTGGCGCCTCTGATCTGAGAGATACTTGATCAGAGGGCTGCTTCTCCCTGCTGCTGACTTGACTGATGTGGCTGCAATCATGTCATTATCTGCCCACATGTTGCGTAATTGGATGGAGGGGTTCAAGCTTTCCTGTGTCGTGCCAAGTGGCTGTGTGATGAATATTGGGAAACAGTTTGCTTGTATTCGCTACAGTATGGTACCCCAAATATTTCTTTACGACTATAGAGGGGTACCAGTTATGGGTCTGCATCTTACCAATGTGAAGTAGCCGTGTCTACGGAAAACCAAGATGTCCCCATTTAAACACAGGCTTACAACAACGTATTTAAGTACACATTATTTTTGTGTTTTGATTGAAATGCAAGCCCTCTTCTCTGTCATTGTGCAGGCATGCCCACATCAAAATGATCTAAAGCCGCGTGACATAATGGTCCACATGCCTTCTCTGACACAAGTACGGAACGTCCTGAAGTATTTTTAAAATGCCTACTGTTTTTGTTTTTATTGTTTTCGATGACCATGTAGGTTTCCAATCACATCTGTGGAGTTTGTACAGTGGAAATTGAACTCCAAGCGGAATAATTTATTTTATTTTAGCCACAAAATGAGCAACACTGTTGATCATTGTGAGATGACACAGTACAGTAAGCTTCATGTGGAAAAAAAACCTTTACTGTAGTTAGTATTTAAGACCTATACATTAAGTATAATTAGTTAGAAATGTCATAGACATCTGTCAGCTATCAGTGAGTTAAAAGAGTGACTAGACCCTAAATATTGTGTTTTTTTTGCTGTAAATTAAGTAATAGGGTTGAACTCTCATGAGGCACATCAATGCAGATAATATTGGCAAAATTCCCATTCATTGTCACAACAGAGTAACAGAAACATTTGCATTTTATGGGCTGAATACACATCTACGCGTCATATCTGTTAAAATCACCCCAGGACCTGGCTGGATTTCAATGGTAAACTTAGTACGTTCATACGTCATCAAATGTTCAAATGTTCTCAGCCCCTCCCCTCAGCTCGTGATGTTCTGTAGTGGGTGGAGTCAGGTTCCCAGCTGTAGCTCGTAGCTAAATATAATACCCTGTGCTTTAAATTGTACCATTTGATTTGATATGCAATCATCCTCACTTTAAACCCACGTCCAACTTGAAGAACACAGATTGGCTAGCCGAGATGTCAATCAGGGATTGGGGGCTGGTTAAAGGCAAGGTGAATGTATCTAAGCACAATAAGACCATTGTGGCATTGCCGACTAAGTTAGGTCATTTTGGGGAAATTCCATTTACACACAAAACGCAAACACAAACACAAACTCTTACACAGGGGCCTGGGCAAAATATAACAGTATTTTTTGACATTTTCAAGATGTCAAGGAACATATCACAACATTTATAAATTACAGAAAAGAAAATCCACTATTAACAGTGTATCTGTATCATAAAGAACATACTTTCTTATGGAAATTGCGTATCTAGAAGTGCATGTATTATAATATAAAATACTATGTGAGCTTGTTACGATCCTGTTAAAAAATAATGGTTAAGGTTTGTGTATCAATGATCCTACCTACTTCACAAGCAAATAATTTCAACACACATTTACAGTAGTAGTAGTAATAATAATAATAATAATAATAATAATAATAATAATAATAATAATA
>JAODVN010069205.1:0-10169 GCA_025434125.1 Chologaster cornuta
AGAAAAAAAGAAAGAGAGATAGCAGCATGTTAGCGAGCAGAACGTATGTGCATTACCATAAAACATGCTATGTGTTTTGATGTGACACTGTTAGGGATGTAATGGTTCGGGTCACACCGCGGCACTGAAGTCACGGTTCGGTACAGCAGTGACTGTTTTTTTTTTACACAGACCATTTAAGCTCATAGCATATATAACCTCACCTTTAATGGATCTTTTTCTGAATGTGCCATGCCACGGAAAAATACAGTATATTGTAGGAGCAGAAATATACTAGAAATAGGGATGTCACCACCAGATCATACCAGAAGTGTCTACATCCAGAAATGTTATGGTTTTCGTTACTCAGTAAAAGCTCAGCATATCAAGCTCATAACGTATGCTGAGACTGCAATCAGAGATAAAGTCAAATGTCAGTTTTTCTGAGGCTGGGGGGTTATTTACAGTATGTGCCATGGGGTTGGCTAATGTAATGTTGCCTGTACATTGCATGCATGGTCTAATGCCCGGTGCTCATTGAAATCTGAAGTCTGTGGCTTTGAGTTGCCCGGTCAGGGCTCTGAGAGAGTACCACTGGGACCTCCCTTACTCAGTGACCGAGGGCACAGAGTTAGGTCTCCCAGAGTGTACGTGCATGTGAAATGCAGGCTCTACTTGCCTTCATCAGGCTCTTTAGCAGGGCCTCTCTGTTCCCGGTCGTCACGGCGGTCCTTGTCACGAGGACGCTCTCCTCTGCGCTCATCGCGATCTGCCTCTTCGCGGCGAGAATCCCTCCAGCTGTTGGCGTCCTCTGTGCCTCCCCTCCTCCAAACTCCGCCCTCCTCTTTGGGCTCCCTGAGAAGACAGATCCTCGCAGGTAATACAGCTGCAACAATATCACCACAGCCAGGCTAGCCCAATTATAGCGGATCTACCAAGCTGCAACCTCTGGTGCTGAAAGAACTCGTCACAAGAACAGGTTGGTTGGGCGTTAAACTACGTTTAAGCATATACGCACACGGTCTACTGGCTATGCAATAACGTAGGATATTCTGCTAGCGTAGTCTATTGCTAACAGATGAACGACAAATAGGTATAATTTAGAAAGGCTATTGCTAACTCACTTTGTTTAAGCATGCTGTGGCTCCAGAGACACAAGGCATAAAGATTTCAGTGGCTCTGCTATTGTCTGCACCAGTGTCATGTCCCTTTTAAACGTGCATTCAATTACTAAATCTTTATCCATATATCGCCGCGTGAATCGCATCACTGCGACAAGAGGGTGGTGTCTGAGTGTTTCTGAGTTATGCTAGCACTCGATTGAATGCCCCGCTGTAAAAGCTAGTGCGCCTTTTTTTTAAATGATCGTACCTCGAATGCTCTCAGTCTTCGTTGTACTCAGGTGCGCTGCACTGGCCAATCACAGAAGCCAGCAACCACAGACGTATTTTTGGACAAATCAAAAGGTCCTCATTCCAGTGACTGTCCTCACTGAACCAGACCCCCCCTCACAGCGTAGCCGTGCAGATGTTTAAGCATTAAAGCATAACAGATATGCTACAAGCTAAGCTACACAAACATTGTCCTGTACAGTCAGTAGCAGTAGACTACATTAGCTTCTTTGTACTATGAACTGCGTCGTGTCGCCTATCGACATGCTGTGTGTGTGTGGGTCTATTCGCTAGTGATTATACTACGGAAGCACCGAAGTTTAAAAGACGACATTTGGGCCAGCTGTACTGAAACTATGGCAGCGTGCTATTAAGAGCAACTGTTTCCGCAACTAGTATTTCTGGTGTGGAGGGCAGTAATGTTTAACTGACGAGTCCGGCAGTGTCCCAGGTGACGTACGCCTAAAAGAGCTGCCCTAGAAGCCAAGCCAAAGAAACCTGGACCGCACCTTTGCGTGCGGCGCTCTCTGAAGCGATCGCTGGGTCTTTCCTCGGCGTCTGCGTCTTCTGCTTCATCACATTCGCCCGTGCGGGGAGGTCCCCAGCTCTCCTCGCGGGCCTTCTCCCTCTCACGCCAGCCCCCTGCAGCTGTTGGAGAACAACACAACTGTAACCCAGGGCACTCTTTCAAGTCAAAACACCCACAACATCACCCAGGCAAGCAACCAGCAGCATGCAACTGACCGACATCACTAAGACAGAGAACAGTGACAACGTGCACTAACTAGCCTGTCACTGATGTCTCTCCCTCCCTTCTCCATGTTTGGAATGAACAGTGTGTGCGCTTCTAGAGCAGTGGTCCTCAACCCTGCTCCTGCATGTTGTAGCGGCAGGTCCCCAGGAGCAGGGCCGAGGACCACTGCTCTAGTGTGATCATACCAGCTCTACCAATGGGTTTCCAGGGTTTGGCGTCATCGGCACCGCGACGCGGGCCATCGTCCATGCCTCTCCTGGGGGCCCTCTCCTCGTCAGCCCCTCTCCTGGGGCCCCACGAGTCATCGTCGGCCCCCCGGCGGGGAGGTCTGGGCTCGTCGAAGGCTCGGCGGGGGGGACGTTCCTCGTCGAAGCCTCGACGGGGGGGGCGGTCGTCGTCGAAGGCTCGGCGTGGGGGGCGGTCGTCGTCAAAGGCCCGACGGGGAGGACGCTCCTCGTCAAAGGCCCGACGGGGAGGACGCTCCTCGTCCAAGGCCCGGCGGGGAGGGCGGTCGTCGTCAAGGCCTCGGCGCGGGGGTCGGTCGTCGTCCAGGATACGCCGCGGGGGTCGGTCCTCGTCGAAGCCCCGGCGGGGGCCTCGGTCTTCTGCTCCTCTGCGGGCAGCCTCTCCCCGCCTGAAGGCGGGCTCCTTGTCCTCCTTGTCTTCTTCAGAGCCCTCTGGTCTCCTCTCCCTGCACCGTGACACACACACACACAGTGGTGACACAGCTCTTAGGCGCTGGACAAAGCAGAACAGCTGAATGGTGAGGAACGCTCACACGCACTTATCAGGCACAGGCCGACGCCACTCGGACTCTCCCTCGGTACGCCTCCTCCATCCTCCTCCACCGCCCTCTTCCTTCTCCTTTTCCTTCTCAGGCCAATCCTGTAGAGGAGCAGGAAAAGTAAATCGCAGCTGCCTAAACAAGAGTCCCTGTACTAAATGCAGCAGGGGATAGAACAGCTAGCAGCTGTGCCTTGTAATAGACCTTCATCACAGTGACTGGGCTACTGCTGAAGGGCAAACTTTCTGTGTGTCCCGTCTAACGTCACCGTTGGGCGCTGTGTTCACACACTGCTCCTACACTACGTTATAGCATGCGCCTTGTGCCCATTGTAACTACCAACTAGTCTAACCTAAACGCGTTTATGTTAGTACGTTGTCTGCTTACAGACTAGACAGGAAGAAAGGGTACCCCTCTTCTCTAGCACCAGGTTACTGAGACAAAGGTTGACATCATTCACAGAACACCAGGAACTCCACTGTTATCATCATATTGAGACAATAAGAATATTTTGTCATGGTGTACCTGATATTAACTTGGTGCATGCCATCTAGCTACAGAGGCTATGTGCCAACAAGCTGTGCCATACCTTAGCTGGTTTATCCTCCGGGGCCTTTCTTTCCTCCTCGCGACGACGTTCGCGCTCCTCAATCTCCTGTTGACGAGCGCGCTGCTTGCGTTCCTGCTCCTCCAGCTTGCGCAGGCGCTCCTGATACTCCCGCTCCTCCTCTTCACGCTGCTCCTGTTCGACGCGCTCCCTCTCCTCGCGCTCTGTGGTAAAAGCAACACACGGTTGACACACATTGCTGGCGCCACACCCATCCCCCGGTGTCCTTTGCGGCCTAGATGGAGCTTCTGACCCTTCTTCAGCTGCTCCTCGTGGATGCGCTGGGCCTCCTCCTCCTTCTGGCGGTAGAAGGCACTGCGTCTGTCCTCTTTGCGTTGCTTTTTCCTCTCTTCCAGGCGCTTCATCCTCTCCTCCACCAGGCGCTCCTGGAATGTTTTGAGCTTTTCCTTCAAGAGAGACACGCGGCGCGTTAGCGGAGCGCGACGTGAAGCGTGTCATTCGGAGGGGGAGCGAGTGCGCTTACCTCATAGATGAAGCTACGGGCCGCTGTGATTTTGGACACAAAGTTCTCCTTGTCCTCTATCATCCTGGACATGCGCGTTTTGTGCTCCAGGGCCTTCTCCCTCTCCACCTGCATGTTGCTGATCTGCACGAGGAGCCACAGTCATTTAGGCATTCACGTTCGCCACGCACATGTGCACCAACTAAGTAGCTGCTCCAGTTACCTAAGGTGGACTGGGCGGAACTAAAAGCTTTACCCTCTCCTCCTCCTGGAGCTCCCACAGCTCCATGTCCTTGACCCGCTGCTCCTCGTAGGCCTTTTTGATGAGGGGGATTTCTTCAAGGCGCTTGGCTCTTTCAAAGTAGTCGATCTGCAGAGAGCACGCGGCCGAGGTCAAGTCACACGCTTGGAGACCAGGTGACATTCACCGTTTGCTCCTCAACATACCTTCTTCTCCTGGTTCTTCAGACGCTCCTGCAGCTCCTTCTTCTCCTTCTCCAGCTGCTCCACCTGCTTGGCCATGATGAAGTCTGGGTCCAGCTCCTCCAGGTCCTGTTAACAGAGCACAGCAGTTACAGCCAGCCGATGCAGTGGGAGCACTCTAGGGAGCGGAGCAGGCCGGGGAGAGCCTTCACCTCAATGTTAATGTCTTTGAAGGCCTTGGCGCCGAGCTCCGTCTTCTTGATCTGCTCCAGCCGCTCGCGCACCGTCTTCTTCTTGATCTGCTCGTGCTCCTGGATGATGCGCTCGTTCTCCCGCTCCTTGGCCTCCAGGCGCAGCCGCTCCTCCTCCGCCTTGCGCACCTTCTGCAGCTCCGCCTCGCGCTGCTCCAGCTCCTCCTTCTCGCGCTGGATGTTCAGGTTTTCCAGGCGCTCCTTGCGCTCCTCGATGGTCTGCCTGCGGGCCAGGATGCGCTGGTGGTCCTTGCGGCCGTTTTTCAGGTAGGCGGCGATGGCCAGCTGGCTCTGCTCCTCGCGCTCTTGCTGCAGGAGGAACAGGCGTGAAGACCGGGACAACTAATTCAGTGGGAGCACTTAGAGCCCCGTGTAGTGTTGAAGTAGAACTGCCTTGCCCAATGGAACTAAATGCATACAAACATTGACTAAATATTATACATTAGGGATGTGCGTGATCAGTCTGTTAAACGCTGCTACCATTGCTAGTCGGCACCATAAATACTAGTCGGTTAGGCGTATTATTTTATGAAAAAGTGACTCAATCAGTCTCCCCTTGCCTCAGAAACACGTGGAACAATCTGTTGATGCTGCGATGACCTACAACCTGTACATACGCTGACCATGTTAAGTCTGATTGTGATACATTAGCTTTCTGAGTGTTTTGCTATTTTTAGACTAGTTGACTAGTCTTAATTTTAAAGAACATCCCTATTAAGAGATGCACCGACCGGGCGGTTTAAAACCGGCCGATCCCGATCACCAGCTCGGTGACCGGGATCGGGCGGTTTTAAACGGACAGTCAACAAATTACTATGATAAATGGCAATTGCTGGCAGCTACAAGACCATTAAATACAAGTTTATTTTAAACTAAATAAATCTACATGATGTAGAGCCGCAATATCTCAAGTGTGAAAATACTATGAAAATAAGACTTAGACAAAATTAGACTTAAAAAATGTATATGATAAACATTAATCGGAATCGGCCAGGAAAAATGTAAACTGTGCATTAGGGCTTGACGATATTAAATATCAATGCGGTATAATTCCGATATCGATATGAGCCGGTTGTAGCATTTATGAGTGTATTTATTTATGACACTCGTAAATAATACCCTTTACAGCACTTTACTAGTTTAGTAAAGTGCTGTACTTAGTCTTGGAAGTGCACCATGCAGCACACACACACAAGAGTGATTCTTTTGGGACATTTGGGTCTGTATTTCGTGTGGGAAAGATAATGGAACATACCTTTTGGGTTGTTCACTTCTGTCTACATGCCACCTAAATCAAGGCGGTGTAGTCTACGCTTGGCATGCCATCGTTTTTGATCTTGCGCTATTGAATATGCTTTTAATTGTAGTGAACATATCGGCTAGAAGTCACTCGCACAAAGTGTGCCTAAATATTTTTTCATGTTTGCTCACCAACATTTTTAGTTGTATTTGCGATTGAAATGGTGGCACTGTAGAGCCATGCGAGCTGACTGCTGTGCTTGTCATTCAGCGACAAATATCTTATCGGAAATTTGTTTTTAAATCATATCACTGTTATTGAAAAAATGTATATTGCTGTATTGCTATTGAATTATTATACAGCCCCTCTGTGCATCTCTACCAAATGTCCATAACTCTAAACTATTGTGCTAGCTTGAGAGTTCACTCCCAACAGGGGACATTACACTACTAAATAAGCATGTGTGCATAATACTGTTGTGAGCGGGTGTGTGTGTGTCAAGCAACGTGGCTGTACTCACCAGGATGGAGGCAGGCTTTATGATCTGAATGGCTTTGGCCAAAGAGGAGGACATGGCCGTGAGCTGGTTCCTGATCTGCTCTGAGGGCATGTTCTGCAGGAACGGACCAACTGGAGAGTCCTCTTTGGTCGAGTAGTTCAGGTCCGAACCGAAACTCAGTGTTCGAGTCGTGTGGTCAATTCGCACCTATGGGGAATATGGAGTCACACATGCTACCACACTGAGCTCACACTGGTTTTATCCACATCACTATGAATGTTTACTTGATATAAGAATCTGAAGTCAGATATTTCCACATTAGCATCATAACTATATTAAGTCTTAGTGACGTGGTTAGCCAGGTTATGAACTTGTACAACAGTGACCTGGGCGTACCTGTAAGTCACAATGACGGGCAGCATCCACGATGGAGCGCTCCAGCTGGAAGGCATCCACGAAGGGGACCAGGGAGGCCAGCCGATTGAACTCTATGCTCTGGTAGATCTGAGCCACCTGATGTTGTGGAAGAGACACAAAACACACACAGGCGTGCGTTAGCCCCATCCTAACGCTAGCACTAGCGGAGGGATATATTCCACATATATACATTTGTGTTACAGAGGAGGCAGACAGCTCACCTGTTGTAGGAGCCGGAGGATGGTGTTACTCTGTAGGTGAGGGACATACTGTTGGAGCTCTGACTCTTTGTCAGTTTGGTCCCTCACCCAGTTCAATACCTGGAAGGACAGAGGGCTGGTTAGCACCACAGGGCTGGGGTGGGCAGATGTAACTGCTCTATTTATAGCATTTATAGCAGAACAACACACATGGAAATGGTACAAAAGGTAAACCCTAGAACGCAAGACACTCCAACCTCAACACTTTTTTTATTCCAGGTCTGTTTTCTTATGGATGAATGTGCGTACCTTTGTGACTCTTCCGCTCAGTTTCAACGGGTGAAATTCTACCTCCAGCCAGTTGTAGACTTCCTTCACCTCAGGGACAATGTACTGCATCAGGTTGAACCTCACCTAAACGGGATAGCAGAAACGATTCATCTTTAAAGAGACAGCGACGTGGCTTAGCTACCACTGGACCAAGCTCACGCCCAGCAACAGATGCTATTCACCATGTCGTTGATGAGACTCTGGCGTGTCGGTGGGGACTGCAGGCCCAGCAGAGTGGCCAACCTGCGGTGCTTCTCCACGATGATGCCGTCCATGTCAAGGAGCCGAGCAATATCTGTGCGCTCGGGCGTGATGGGGATAGACAGCGTGGCCAACAGGACCCGGGTGGACATCCTAAAGATAAGGGAACGCCACGCGTTAGCGGTTTGGCTTTAAGCAGCGCTGGAAAGCCTGTGTGTGTGCCGTCGCCAAGCAAACTAACCTCTGCATCTCCTCCTGGGTTAGATTCTTGCGCATCTCCCGGGAGAGGTGATAGAGGCGGTGGAGGGTGCTGGCGTGGAAGAGAGCATTACCAGACTTCCAGAACACGGTAGACACCTTGTTGTAGTAGTTGGCCATCAGCTGTGGCTTGGGAGGCTTCTTGGAGAGGGCAAACAAGCCATGGATATCCTCCACAGCTTTGAACGCTTCCTGCGCAAAGATACAGCACGTTATACTGTTGTGAGCCGTAAAGAGCGAGAGGTCAGTCACATGTTAACTATAGCACTCTTTTCTTTATTTTTCCTGTCAATGTAATCAAGGGCATAATATTATAACTTGTTGAAAACAAAGTCATCTTAATAAGGGAAGTTCCTGGATAGCTGGCTTTTGTTTAGCACGTTAAAATGACCATCTTAGTAAAGTAAGGCAGTGACACTGTTGAAGAAAACAGAGGGAGTCAACAACTGCGAGTTAGACGATCTTGACAGGTTTTGTTAGTGGGTGTTTCTCTGGGTTGGACAGTTAGTTGGACAGACCTGCCAGAGCTCCATGCTTATAGCACTATCCAGCTGCACCAGCCGGGTCTCCAGGTGCATAGACTGGCTCTCAGGGTTGTTCAGATTGATGGCAGTGCTCTGGTTGTGGTGGCGCTGGATCTGGCCCAGGTGCATACGCAGGTTGTCACACAGCTTGCGGAACTCTGCTTTACGGGTGTACTGCAGGCAGAACTTGAATGCTGCGCAACAGAAGGACAAACGGTAATAGTAGCACCAGGAGACCTTTTGTTTTGTAATATTGCCAGTGGAAAACACAAATTAGTTGTTAAAAAAAAGTTACTTTACGGTTAACATTGTATTATAGCAAACAAGTATGCTACACAGAAGGAAAACAGAGACTAATTCCCTACCAAAAGCAGAAGAGACTGGCAATACACGTGTTGGTTTGTACCTTGTTGAGCGATGTCATGGTAGAGTCGCTCCACCTTTGAGTTGTTCCGCAGGAGGTCCAGGCACTGACGGTACGACTCCCAGAGGAACTTTACCCAGGGAGTGAGCAGCAGACGATCTGTACGATCTTGAGTGTCTTCTCCACTCACAGCGCTCAGGAGAACACTGAAGAGCACACATGAGCGCCGTTACCAGACCACCACCAACATTGTACCGCGTGGTAATAAGAGGCTTAGAAAAGTGTCGTTACGGGGTGATAGCACCTTCACCAGTTAAAATAATATGTTTGATACATATGAGATGCGTAGGATACATTTTAAGTCTCTATAAAAAGGTACAGCTGAGCCATGCATCGTTCAAATAAAACATACATTCATCAGGGACAAATTAGTGACTTTGTTAACATGCACTGGAAATTCAACTGCTGTTAATACAAATATTTACTACATTATAATACATTATCTTCCATCATCCAATAATGTCCAATATACTCAATGTAGTACATATTTCTAAGTGTAACATAGGTTTATGTACAATATTATTAATTTTAACATTCCATGGCATTGTCTATGAAAGACATTGAATTTCCCTGTGTATGAAATGTGTATTCCAATTTAAAATTTCAAAACCACACTTTCTAACCAAGGGTGTTTTGAAAATTGGCCAACTGAGGTGAACGTTCCCTGCGAACATGACATATCATGCTTGGAATATGACATTTGTACGTTGTGTGTAAACATTCAAAAATTATTCAATTTAACTGTCAACCTTTGTCCTGCGTTAATACGTGTTCACTAAGAACTACCCCCTCCAGCTATTTACCTGTGTTCGCAAACATTTGTGGTAAATTCAAACAAACGGAAAAGTTAAACTGTGTAAATATGTATTGAATGCACCTCAGCATTGATTGAGCCCAGAGCCGTGGAAACAGCAGGGTTACGCAAACGGAAGTTCAAAATTGTCAACGGTCAAATGGTTCATGGAGTCAAAACCTATGGCAAAATATTTCGACGTTCTGGGTGGCCAGTTTGATAGATATGTGTGTGTGCGCGCATATATATATACATATATATATACATTTTTAATTTGTAGTCAATAAATGGACCGATTTCTGAACCTCCGGGAACTATTTTGAGACTTAACTATCCTAACCTGCCATGCCAGAGGAATTGTTGTCACAAGTCCATCTGGGGAGCCGTACATTAAACTGTTTGTGAATGGCTGAACTTTCACAAAAAAAAAAAACTTGACTGGATGAAGCATCTGGTCGTTTTCGCTGTCGGCACCGTGGTCAGCACACCTAAACCACGCCCGTATAGCTATTAACACAATGCTGATTGGAAAACCACAGCTGTATAGCTATAAACACGACGCAGATTAGAAAGATTAGTTGCTACTCGGACACATTCAAAATGATCCCGAGGCTTTCCAGACTGATTCTCA
>JAODVN010069422.1:0-10168 GCA_025434125.1 Chologaster cornuta
ACGCGTTATCAGAAGGAAAACAGCGACTCCACTTCACCAACAAGACCACGCTACTGATCGATGGGACCAGAACGCGCTGGAGTGCACGCACCCGATGACGAACGGGGGTGCTCAATATATATCCAAAGCTTTTTTCCCACATCTTGCGTTGTGAATGACAGGCTCACGTTCACAGTTTCGAAGGTAATACCGCTGTTGCCCTAGCAGCGGTGCTGTAAACCGCGTGCGCCTCCTTTGTGCGTGGCTGCAGGTACCTGGCCTCTCTGCGCGGCCACGTGGGAGCCGTCTACCAGGTGGCGTGGTCAGCAGACAGCAGGCTGCTGGTCAGCGGCAGCAGTGACAGCACACTGAAGGTGTGGGACATCAAGACAGGCAAGCTCAACATGGACCTGCCCGGCCATGCTGATGAGGTGAGGCAGAGGCAGGCAGGGTGGGGAGGGACATGCTGGTGGGGGAGTTTGCTTCTTGTCATTTCATAATAATACACTTTTTATTTCAGAACCCTTTCAAAACACTCAATGACATCATTATGGGACCTAAGTTCAAAACCTATATATGTATGGTAGTCAACGGCGAGAATAAAAAGTTTCTAGATCCCGTTTGCTCCCGTGATGTTTGACTGTTTAAAAGAAAATGTAAAGTGTGCTCCCGCTCAGTAATGTTTTTAAGATGTGTCAAGGGACTCATGTTGACAGGTTTCAGTTACAATCTTCCGTAGGTATTTCACATGGCAGGGTGAAATATTTCACGTTATGGATTATGTTTCTTATTATACTGTTATTATAGTGTTCAAGGGACTGTAGGTCAAATGATCTGAGGTTAATTTCCACTGTTTACAACTCTTCACTCATGATTCTTTGCCCAACTTTAATCTAAACCACGTGTCCTTTTCATTTACCTGTACTTGTTCAGTGACAATGAAGGTGAATCTAATGTTTCCCTGCTAAGGTGTTTGCTGTGGACTGGAGCCCAGATGGTCAAAGAGTAGTGAGTGGAGGAAAAGACAAATGTTTGAGAATGTGAGTAGTCACCTTTTTAAAGATATAGTTCACTTTTGTTAAACTATATGCTCACACATCTATCATAAAATAGCCCGTACACAACCACTGATTGATATTGTTTCTTAAAAACACTCTGGTCATGTCTACTAAGTGGTTAATTTGGTAAACACCAATCCACATGTATTTTATTGGATATTGCTCTAAACCATCTCTGCCACGGCCATCATTGCTTGGTGTTACATTCACTCCATCCAGGGTTAAGGCAAGTCTTTTTCCCGTTTGTTCTTCAGATGGAGGAGGTAGCCACACCTCGCTGTGGCTGTGTATTCTAGAACAGCCAGCGCTGCTGGAGCGACGCACAGGTTGTCCCAGGGATAGGCCTCATGTCCGCATTTGCTTTGTCTTGTACACAGTGGGACCATGGCAAGTGCCATTGATCATGGATTGAATACAGACATCTGTCGAGGCCACAAGGGTACCTTAAAGACCTGGTGCTTGAATAACCCTAGGAATACTAAAAGGTTTCAACTTTTTTAAATTCTAGGCGTGGTATTGTAATCTTAAACCATAAAAAAATGCTTAAGTCATTTACATTTGCTTGCCAGTTACTAGTAACTGTTTTGAAATTTACTTTTTAATACAAATGACTTGTACGTGTCTGATGTCAAGCTTTTACATACACATTAAAACCAGTGTTTGTATATTTCTGATGCATTGTGTGCATAGGACCAATATAAGCCCCCAAATCAATGCCTGACATACAGTAGATAGTGATGTAAAGGAACACAGCCCATTCCTTCACCGTAAGCCTTTCCCAAAAGGCTTACCTGATTAACTCTTTAGAGGACAGGTGGGCTGATTGGGAGAACTAATGCATTCAGGGTGGTCTGAATGGAGACTGCTCCTACGGGCATTAAACTCCTGTCAGTTAGCTAAGCCTCTGTTATGTTTCTGGTTGGGGGGCGTCACGGAAGTCGCAGAATAACTTGCCAATAAAAGTAAACTTTAACATTTATATTTTAATGGTTATGTAGACTATGATTAATTAAATTGTAGTTAATGTAGCTTTTTTTTTTCCATATGAAATTTTGACCTTTTCAGTTGATGGATTTGAAAGATATTAGGCCTCTTAAGAAAAGGGTAAAACCTTGGCCAAAACCATGTACATGTCATATATTCTTACATGGCCATGAAAAAATCCACTTGTTACAGTAGAGTACGGCACCTGGAGTCATACTTAATCAGTTATTGATCACTGGTTTATTCTAATGTTAGTAGTCTTCTAAAATGATCAAAGACTTACTTTTTCAACAGTCTCTCCCAAGGGATGTTAAAAAATTATCTGTTGCAGGTGTTCATCTCCTGAACTATGAGCGAGCATGTCACAACAATATGACTACCTGTAATTTATAAACAGAGCAATGCAGAAATGTATTTAGCATGATCACAACTGTAGAAACCAGGGTTTTGTTAAGCCAATACAAAAAATAACATTAGTACATGGTGGCGCTCTTGTTAATGGAATCGGATTTGAGTTCTCTGGCCAGGATCAAATGTTTGGTTAAAAACGTTGACCATTCTACACATTGTACAGTAGGGACAATTAACCAGTGTACTTAAAGAATATTTTGCTGTTATGCCAAAGCTCCATGTTAAGTCTTAAGGCAACATTGGTGCCGTCTTAGCAGTTCTGTCTGACTTGTCTTTTCTATATGAGTAAGACACTCTTATTTATATATATTTGAATTATGGACAAATTATAATCCATGAGGAGAGTTTACAAAACTAGGATGAGTATCCGATTTACATGAAAGTCCAGCAGGCTAATTCTCATGTTAAAACTATTTTAAATAACACACTGCCAGAACAATACCAGAACCAGTCATATACAGTGGCATCGCCAACATTGTTAATGAATACTGTATATTTTGTGCAACAAAATTACATCATACAATCAACAATGATAATAAAACAATTAAAATACCTACACTAGCACTTTACAGTAGGATGTCTAGTAAAGTGCCATATGCTGTGGTGCACTTCTTATTGGCAAACATTGTCCATAGTGTAAAATACTTAGTGGTCTAAAAGACACTCACATGGTTTCATATAAGTGTTCAGGTTCCACAGCACAAGAGACAAATGGTTATAAAAAGGTTAACGTTAACAGACCATTTGGTTCTTATTCCATCAGTCTAAACTGGTAGAATCTGGTCTCATTTGTTGTATTCAACAGTTTCTGTTTAGAAGTGAAAACCAGGAATTATGGGCTATCATGGAACTGAGAAGAGACAGAGGTTACGCTCATATTGTTCCTTAACAAACTCGGTTTGTTAAGAGGCCATAATGCAAATCTTTCAATAAAAATGTCTAACTATTACTATACCACTCACTATCTCATTTTTGTTTAAGCAGCTAACCAATCACTAAAGAAAATGAATACAGGATTGAAAGTGTGTTTAGTGTATACATACTTGGAAAGCTCTTCTGTTTGGACTGCTTTGTGCTATTTACGTGCTGATAAACAAGCTGACAGTCATCCATTCCTGCGGGTGGGGAGGGAGTCTAGGGCTAAAGTCAGCAATGCGAGGTACGACCCCCATGCTATTTTCGCTACAGGCCGATGCCTCCCTTACTTATATTCCCCATGCTACAGTACGGCCAATGTCATTGACTCGCCTGTCCATTTCTTTGTTATTTTGGTTAAGCTCTAAATCTTTTCTGGTGCGACATGCTGTAGTAAGATATACGCATGACGGCACAACTGTTGTGCGATACTCCTGCACCAGTCTTTTGCTTCCTTCGTTCCCCACGGCCATGCTGGTTGGTTCACTGAGTCTTCCACACATTGTTGAGTAGCTTGACCACTTCCTCGTAGATGACAAAGACTATGGCCACGTCCAAACACACGCGGCCGAGCCTGGGGACCGTTCCTTTGTAGAACCTATAGGTTAGAGCGAAAGGGAAAGAATCGGCATCATATAGACTCCAAAAGAAGTGGAGAACGCAGTGCAGATAAGCTCGTTACTCACGCCTGTGGTCCTTCATGTTTCAAGATCTGGAAGGCACAGTCCATTGTGTTCTTGTATCTGTGGGCCTCCAAGCCCTGCCACATCACAGTACGTTACAGTATGTATTATCAGTAAGGAAAACTGAATGGAATTTGGCTGCATACATTTGCAGGACCTCTACCTGCATCCTGGTCTTGACTACATCCAGAGGGGTGTTGCCAAAGACACTGGCAGCTCCTGCCGTCGCCCCAAACATCGCCGTGACAATCGGGTGCATCTCGTGTCGAGGATCGTCACCTTGGAGACCAAGCATTAACATTGGAACAATGGAAACGAGGAAAGAATTTTCTCCCATGTGACATTCAGGTTGGTACCAAAAAAACAACCGCATCACAACAACCTAAAAATAAAGGTCATACTGCAAAGAGTCCTTTTTTCTTTGGCAAGACACTCACCTTTGTACCAGTTGCGCAGCAAGTTCATGACATAAAATCGGATGGCCTGATTGGATCCTTGCTTAAGTATCGTGGCAGTAAGACCCTGGTATGTCCCCCTTACACCTATACATTTTTCAAACGGATTAAACATTTACACAGGTGCAGGTTTGAAAGTACAGTATGCCCATGACATTTAGGTGACAGTCAGAGCTGGCACACTATAGGGGCAGCAAAATAAATGAACCATTAAAGAAAAATAAGAAAATCTGGGCATGCCCTGTGGTCACACCTTGTTCTCTGATTATCTCGCCGACGCCATGAAAAAAGCCTCTGTATCGTGGCCGGAGAGAGCACTGGTCATGGATCATTTTGACCTGCCACAGTGAATGGGGATAAATTACACATAATGCTGTCTCAATGTGCACGAATAAGAAGATAACATAACACCGCCACCAACCTTCAGCGTTTCCATTGGACATACTACCACGACGGCCTCGGCTATTCCCGCCCCTAAACCACACAGGAGACTCCCCTTGTTGTCCAATCGACCGTTGGCATCGCGCATTGGGTTGCTGAGAATCTCAAAGGTGCCAAATCTGAAAATACATACATATGTAAAAAGAAGTTATATTTTTTTATTTAACATCAAGCAATTGAATTTGAATCTATTTATTTTATAATACATTTTAGTTATACCTGTATTTTTTTTAATCTACAGCCAACAATTCCATATTATTACATTTGGAAATATAAATGATATTAAACAACATTTTGATTTCAGAGACAGGTTGCTTCAGTATACATGATGGAAGTAAATGAAGGTACCAGCCAATAGAGACAATGGTCATCTTCCTAAATGCCCCCCCATCACAAACACATAGTGCAGTATATGACAGAGGAGAAACTCAAGGGCATTACTTGTTAGTTTTGTGTCAACATTTATTTGTATGGCCGTTGTATGAGAAGTTAAAAATGTGTCCCACCTCACTGCAGACTTGGGAATAGATCCAAACAGAAGAGAGCTGAGGCCACGATACAGCCCTCGAAGGCCGTGGTCCTGCACTGTCAGCTTTACACAGTCACCTATCAGGCAGGTAAGCACAGACGTCAGTACTGCATCAAGCCACTTAAGATGCATCTAGAGAGACATTAATCTAAAACCAACTTACCGATCCCTCTATATCGTGGTGGATTGGCTCTCTCGTCCAACTGTAGCTGGGTCTTCACGTATTCTGTAGGAAAGGTGATACAAATCTCTATACCCCCTGCAATACCACCTGAGGATAAGAAATTAGACATTTTTAAATACAGATTTGTTCTGGAATATCTTTATGGCACGAAAACACTTCGTTATAAAGGTCTGTTTTAACACGTTTTGTAGCCAGTGGTTTCAGCATAATGTAGGCCCATTATTGTGTTATGATGCTTGATGTTACTTGTGGTTTAGTGGTGAATTTGGGGGGTTTGTTTTTATTATACATTCACAAAGGTAAATCATATTGATATTCAAAAAGAAAAGAAAAAAAACGCTCTACATTGATCGCTATTAAAATATGAATGATGTAGCTGCATGCTGGCTGGCATGCAACCTCCATAGGTTGATTGCTGCATACGTTTGACCCAGTTATGCTTGGCTAACGGGCGACAGGCTGAGATTAGGTTATCCGGCCGCCTGGATCCGAGGAAATGTTGGTCGCTCAATTCTGTCACAGTGCTACCTGCAAGAATAGCTTTGCCGGGATGTGTCGTTTTCCTTCCTCCGATTGCAGCAGCTGCCAAGGTTGTCTTTGCGCCATATCGCTGGACACTGCCCGGGAAGGCGCCCAACCCCGGCGCGCCCGATCCAGCACCCAAACACTGCGATGGGGGTTGCGGTGCTGTGATCAAGCATCCCCGTCGGACACTGCAACTTTCACAAGGCCCTTCTTGGACCGTAAACGGCTTCAATAGTGAAGACATTTTTCAGCCAGGCCTAGAAATATCACCCCGCTGGTCGCTGTCACAGTTCGCGGTCTTGTTGTTAACATGCAGACATCAGGCAACAGTCAGCAAGGAACACACGCACACCAATGTGTCGGCAGAGGACTCATGAATACCAAAATATCGGTCAGGTGACGGGACTTGATTTTATATTATTCAATCACGTGGTTATGCTCGAGTTCAGGCAGCCAATCGCTGGAAAACGTATCCAATTTGTTTAGATGCACGATGAAATAGTTGACAATATCATTATTGAGTACGTTATAAAAACAAATCTAAATTATATATTTTCATGGACTATAAATATATATTATGACATAGTGCGTTTATTTTTTTATTTTGCTTTTAGATAGTAGATGTGCGTGTGTGTGATCAAATAAAGGCATCACAGTATGCAGTTTTCTTGCCACTAAAGGTTTTTACAATTTATTGCAGAATATTTTCAGTAAAATCTAGGAAGAAAAAAACAGTTATAGGCTACACATCTAAATTATTGGTGTTGAATCAAATCAAATGTCAAAAGGAAAAAAACACATGGCTCATGCAACTGTAATTGTTAGTTAGCAGATGTCATGCAAACAAACAGCTAGTACACATTTTTCCTGAGAATTATGATGAAAGTAATAATGTAGACAAAATTCCACCTGACTGAAATCACAGATTGAACTTTCATAATCCAACATGATAGCTCCATTCATTTGTTGTCTTTCAAACCGTCAAACAGCAGACACTTTTCCTGTAAAAATACAGAGTGTAAATAACAGTAGATAGTGTTAGGAAACCAGTAAGTACCATACATATTTCCGTAATTTATACCTCATGCCAGCGTAGTGTGTCACGGGTCAGTCCAAGATGACAGTGAGGACAGGCGTGTGTTTGATCAAGCAAGTGTTGGTTCCTCAGACCCCAACATGGGCCCTCATTTCCCCAGAGAGGTAGAGGTGTTGAGTGGGAGGAGAAGGCCACACCAAAGTGAGGTCGGGGATCTGTCTGGTAGTTCACCTTCTGGCCACCAGAGGGCGTTGGCGACAACGGATCTGGGTCTTGCTGCAACACCGCATCAGAGTGCAGTTAACATAGAATCGGCACGCTCATATGTGTTAAGGCTTCTGTTGGTAATTGTGATTATTGTGTATGTCACCCTCATGTGTAACTTAGATGTTCTGTTTTAGAATGAGGATAACAGGTAAATAAATGTCACTGGGCACTGCCTCACTGGTGATAATGCATAGTTTGTCATGTTGAAACCTGACTCGGAGCTTGTGAATGTTCCTCAGAATCGAAAGACCTCATACAATACCAGCACGGCTCAGGAGCGCGATCTGTAAAAGCACAGATAGACAGATCTCATGTTTTACAATAATAGCTTCAGATGGTGCTGCATAACAACTCATGCCACAATATTAGTGCCTTGAGAATTAGAGACTTGCTTTTAGGGGCTTGTCTTGTATGGTAGTCTACATTGAAGTTCAATAATGTTTGTATGTTTTGTGTTGCAAATGTATTTGACAGACAGAAATTGACTATAAAATGCAATACTACTATAAAATATAGTAGACCTATAATAGAATATACATGGTTTCATTAGAGATATTAGCACTGGACTTGTATTTCTGTTCTACCTGACATATTATTCCACATTTAGACTTGGGGAAAACAATGATTTTGGTTGAGCTACTGCAAATGCAAATACTCACCATGTGTGACTGAGAAATTAGATGGCACTGTGCTCTTGGGGAGGTTTGTCTGTTCCTGTTCTGGTAGGGGGTTCAATGGGAGACAGTCAATATCGCCCTGTGGGTCTCTGACAATCTCCTCTGTGTCACTGGTACATACATCCTGTTGAATATTGATATCAGACTGGTCCCCACCAGCAGTATCACTATCCAACTAATAAATAGAGATAGAAATAACATGGTGTTTTAGAATACTCAAGTATGTGATTCAATAAAACCATGAGCTGTATGTTTTTCACAACACACATCACAGCACATTAAAGCAGAACACAGCACATTGACTATAAAAAGTAAAACCGTATTAAAGTTTAGTGGATGTTAATTAGATGCACATGGCTGTATTAGATTATTATAATAGTGTTATGTTGAACACAAAACAAAGTGAAGTAACAGCACCCTCTACAGATTATTGGGTGTACAACAGATAAATGAAGCAACCTCACGGTTAGTACATTTGAGAAATCAGCCCAAAAAAACCGCACTAAACAAATTAAGTGGATTAATTGCAGTGTATTCATTTGCATTAAGCTTCATTTTATGTCTAATTATATATAAAAAATTGGAGGGAGACAGATCAATGGTATTAGTATAGTTATAATTATGATGTTATTGTTTATTATAATTATTATTTAGTGGTGTTTTTATGTGTTCTATGTTGGTGTCTCCATCATGGTACAAGACATGTTAAAAGGCTTTTGAAACTGACCTGAGTGGGTTCAGCTTCAATACCATTAGCTTGCTCATCTTCCTCTGGTACATGGATCTGTGTGGATTCATTGCATTGCCCGCTTTGATCATGCCTCCCTGCCTCCTGGGTAGGAGTATTGCCGCTGTGGTAACAGATACAAACAACTGGGTAATAAACATGCCCTCCTAAATGCCTTGAACCTGTTGGCTATGAACCACCTCGAGCTGCTGCCGCCAACCTGGCCTGTGAATATACAGTTACACTCGAGGAACACGCCTCTTGGGGCATAAACACTTACCACTGGGTGCAGCCCTGCAAGTCCCCCGACTCTCCCTCCATCCCTGCTCTTATGTGTCCCTCCCAGGGTGCCTGGCGTGTTTTATCGCAGTCTACCCCCTCTTTGACTTGTCACCACTGTTTACCTTTCTCCCTGCCTCTGTTTTCCATTTGCCCCCCCTCTCACGCTCTCTTCCTCTCAGTCTCTCTCCCAGATGGAACCTCGCCCTCCGTATGAAACGGAAACTCCACGCCTTTAATATTTCATGTGTCTGAATGGCTCACAAGCAGCTATTCTGTAAAGAGTGTGCCAGGGAGGGCTCAGGTGACTCATGTGCTCTAACACACCATGGTAGCAGCTCTTTGAACCCCCACACTGTATAGGCAAGGAAATGAGACATACTGTATAGTCAATAGCCCACTTAGCCGAGCCTCAATACATTATTATTTTGAGATTGCTCGGGGAGTGTATTTAAAACACAAAGTATAAAGCACTTAATAATTAAATTTTGGTATAATATGAGACAAGTAAAATGTACCGATTTTTGCTGCATATATATGAGATCAGTTCTATATATTTAAATATGAGATCAGTTATATAAAAGCTATCAAATAAATATCAGTGTTGTATGTAGCGTTGTCTTGGGTTTAGCACTGTACTTTTATGGGCCTGTCTATGTAAACATACTATAATGAAGAAATGATCTCCAAGAGTATCGGCTAGGCTAGGGCTACATCACAAGCACTGGCTGAGTGTGTGCACAGTGCTTTGCTTTTTGCTTGTGGTGGTGTGGCTTTATCTGAAAGTAAGTGCTCAACAGTGGGATTATGTATTTTATAATTCCCTTAGTTAAATGTATCTCTAATTGGTAATTCATGTGTTCAGTTACAACAGAAGACATAACATCCAAACAAGCTGAAAACTACAATGATATATAGTAACCTAATAACATATATTATAAATAATGAGTCGAGTCGTGTTTGATATTATTTTAGCCAACATTATAATATTCCCTAGACGCTTTCCACGGTTTTGTGG
>JAODVN010069531.1:0-10165 GCA_025434125.1 Chologaster cornuta
GACACTTGGCGCAGTGGGCTCTTAACAGGGCTGTGCACATCCTATGCGTGTACAATCGGTTATTTAGCATTTTTCCCTTTGATGATTACACCACTTAGGAAGGCAGCGGCTGTGTTGGGGGTTAGCGTGCTAGCCGTGAGGAAACTGGAGAATGGTGTTGGAGGGGGGATGGGTAGTGCGAGAGAGAGAGAGAGAGCGAGAGATCAGTGGGTAGGATTTCTATCAGTGAAGAGCTCTACGGAAGGATCACCTCACCAAAAGATATCACGTTTGTTTGGAGCGGGTTCAACTCGAAACAGAGGAAGCTGGCCGCCATAACATTGCAAGAACGTATAAGGGCAGGGATACTGACCACTCACAACCTCTCCCCTTGGCCAAATTAAAAGCAAAAAACCTGCACACGTGATTGAAAATAAAAAGGTCAAGTTACCAGCCGTTCTGTTTACTTAAGTGCGTGTGTGCATACGTGGTCATGCACACATGCAGTGTCTGGTCTCCCAGCCAACCCACCGGTATGGCAGTCGACCCTCTACGAATACCGACGGTGACCTCCACATTGAACATGACCTCGACACAGGCAAGGTTTGGCTTGGGAAGGCGTGTTTCGAATAAACTCAAGTGTACACGCATGCGTGTCGATGTCCATTTGTATTCGTTTACGCGTGCCTCTCATTTTATTTATTATTTGCGTGCACACGTTCCAGTGCATCATTATTACAGGGTGCGAGAAAGCACGTCATTCGTATACTGTGTGTGTGTGTGTGTGTGTGTTCTGGAGTCTCTCAAGCACCCGAGGTGCTTGCGACATGGCTTAAAAGGTGTGTGCATACAAGCCATATCGACGGGCTGCGGTTCGAAAGGCAGACAGGCACAATGTAGCCATTGAGGCTTGGTGAGGGGTTTGGAGGGTGGCGGAGCAAGTGAGATATCCCAGGACCCTTGTAACGAGAGGGCAGGTATTCAGGGAGGGAAGGGAATTGGGGGGAGGGCATGTCAACCCTTTCATTCTTCTACAAAAAGAGAGCCTTAACTGTACCTACAATAATATAGGGTTTGTGGGTAATGGGTTTAGTGACATTGGCTAGCAGTCATAACACCGCTTGACAAATGTCCTTTATATCTTACTCATGACTATGACTATAGACAGACAGCCGCATAATACTTTTTGGCATTGCGGTCGGAGAACAGCGTCCTCACTGGAAGTAATGGGGAGACGGGGCCTGAAACAAAACATTTTAAAACTTGACATAACAATAGCAGCATGAAGATAAGATGGAGGTGTTGTAGAGACAGTCAATAGAGTTCAGATTCCTTTACAATATGCAGCAGTCAGTCTTCGCTGACATTTATCTCTGCCATAGGCCACTACTGTTGAGACCAAGCAAGCCGTCCAGAAAGGCAAACAGTGGAGTGAACAGAGGGAAAGACAGATGCTATTCATTTCCATACAATGAGCACAGTACTTTCCAGAAGTCACATATGGGGGGGAAGCAATGTATCACATCAATGTCATGCTTTAGGAATCCAATGAAATGTGGAATGTGATTGGCTTGACAGATTCGCCATTTGGTATTCATTTATCCATATGCAAAAGACAAAGGAGTTGACCTTTAAATGGTGGTGTAAAATGTTCCACCTATATTTATTAACCAGTGAGGAAAGCACATCTTCTACGAAGAATTCTCTTAAATAATTTGACAACTAAGGCATTCAAAAACACACGCACACGCACACACACTGGTGTGCATCGACACATGCCCATACTAGTGTTTGCCAGTAAACGGGCAAACACTATAGTGCACGAAGGCGATATGAACTCACATCGCACAAATCACCGCAATACACACCCTGACCGGCTAGATATGACAGAAATGGTCACCGTCTGACAAAAATCGCATGCCTGTGTGGGCCATACATCCTGGACGCATGTCTCACAAGCGCTTTTAAAACTCCACACAATGGCACTGGCACCAGCAAAGCTAGCCATGCGGAAAATTGGACAGCCATCTTTCAGCTGGGCATAAATCTATGGGCAGCAACACGCACCAAAGCACAGTATACAGTAGGTGTTTCAAGAAGGAAATGAATCAATGATGGTCATAATAGTGGGTAGTAGTAGTAATAATAATAGTAATAGTAATAATAATAATAATAATAATAATGCAAAATGCAAAAGCGCACCTCAATGCTCAACAGAATCACCAACAAAGGACATTATTATCCTCTGCTGAACGACTTAAACGATTACAATTGGGTAATAATCTTCAAATTATTGTGTTGTTGCTGCTGACTGTGGGGCAATAAGCCTACAGTATAAAAATAGTGATTGTAACCAGAAAAGCCTGGTCGTTATTTGGCGTCTGGGTATGCAGAGAGATGGTTCATTTAGGGGATAACATTAAGAAAACTGTAATGGGGAATACATATATTGAATGGGTAAACTAGTAAATACATGTAAACATAGTGGTTCCATTATTGTTTTGTTAAAGTCATCATCTACCATCGCACATTCATGACAGATCACATGCAAATTACACCAAACAAACAATAATAGTCACATTAGTCACAATAGAATACGCAATAAAACGAACAAGAGTGACCCCCAGTCTCCCAAGGCTATCTGCTCATAGAGCCACAACTGTACAGTCATATTAAACATGTAGGCCTGAGGGCCACACAAGCCAGGGCATAGAAATGATAAGGCCTCTTTATATTGCTGAGAGCCTTTGTGCCGTTATTCCACTCTGGTGGCTGATGTGATGAGACGTGGCGCCTGACTGCCAGGAGGTGTGAAGACAGACTCACTGCTTCTTGAGGGCTGCCAGTGATAAGGGCCATGTCCTCATTAGCTCAACTTCAATGAGCCAATTGACTGCAATGAAAAGGCGTGAGGGTGGCTGTGCTAATGCTTAGCCACAGGTTGACAAAGATGTGGAACTGTCCGCATTATTGCCATATGCAGTGCATTGTTGTCAACGCAACATAACGAAAGGTCCAGTTAAAGCTGGGACAATACTGTTTTACATGTATCATCTCAGATTTCATCCTGACAAAATAAAATACTGTATACAGTATTTTAACAATACAACAATATATACATATATTGTTGTATTGCGGTACACACATTTGTAGTTTATATTAATGACCCGAATATGTCCCAAACCCTTACAAGATGGAATATTTTAGAAATGTTAGAGTTTGCTTCAAAAGCAGAGTTAGTTCTCGACAATTCCTGCTAATTTTGAGCCCGAATAAAAAATGTATCACTCTGCAGCCCTCCACGACATTAAAATACAAGCAAAAGCATAGTACTACGGCTGTTGATACGAGTGGTGTTAGCCACTTTGTTTACTTTTAACGGAGCCAGGGCTGTGTAGAAGTATCAGATTCTTTCTTCAATGTGGACAGAGAATGGTAGTGAAATGAGAGGACATATTTAGTGAAATTGACATGAAGTGTATTACATTTAGCTTGCAATAGCTGACTAAACCTTTGTAAAAAATAGCAAATTTTCAAAATAGCTACATGTTCAATGCATCATAATCATTGTGTAGTAGATATGCATGGAGTGTATGTATATTACACACCACGATATGTAAAATTAAATCATCGGAGTCATACAGAGTGGAATGTGCATGACTGCTAAGCAACAACAAAGCCATAGCAATATTAATGTTGAGCAGCGTTGTGCTGTGTGTAGGGAAGCTGCATACTAATAGCAGCCTATTTCTTTGAAGGCGTCCGTGAAATTTCACAATTTTCCTGCTGGTGCCTTTTAATTGGGCCCAACCACTGGAGCCAACAACATGGGCTAATTGTACACAGCATTACAATGTCTGAAACTTGTAATTTGGCCACACTGAAATGCCCGCTCACAGTGAAGTAGTTATTCCCCGAAATGACTTTTCACTAATTATAGACATTAATGCTTAGAGATAGGATATACATATAAAAATGAGTAATATTTTAACAGTATACATGTTAATTTGGCATACCAGTTTGTGTGCTGTAAAAAGAATGCATATAGGAATTAAGTTTGACCATATGGCATGGTTTACATCTGTCATTCCATGTCAGGCCTGTAGCTAAATCTGCAAAAGCAAATTGACGCAAGCTCTATTTATGAGAAGAGCCATTATATGCTGTTGTGCGGATAGATTTTTGCAAATGAGATCCAATCCTGCAAATCCAAGTAAATAAAAACAGTACATTCAGAATACTCTGAGAACGGACAGACAACATTCACGTTTATTTGCACATTTTCACTTATAGTGAAAACACACATGTTCCAGGAGAATGTAACATATGTGATTTTAAAGAAATATATTTTATTTGTAAATATGTAAATGTAATGCAATGTAAATTTGTTTTGGAATAAATAATATGCATTCAGTATGCACTGAACCATAACAAATAGTGGTAAAATCCTCCATATCGTTATCATGTATGTGGCCTGGTTATTACAAGGATTTGTTGCATTCAGGTTACAAGATTTTCAAATATTATTTTAACTGGGAAACATAATTGCTTCAGCCAGTTTGTGGAGGTAACAGTATAGGACACCAGATAGGAAAACCTTTCCCATATATACATTCACAGTTGACATAAGTTTGTGGTTTCTGTTACTTGGGTCATATATAGGTCGGGAATGAGATTTCACAACCCAAAATTGGTTCAGCGTATTTGGCATGCCATTAAAAGTGTATATGGGTCTACAGTGAGAAAAACGGACGGCGCATGGTAACAGACGCAGGGAGACAGATGGCTGTCGGAGTGGGGTTTCTTATGCATGAGAAATTGTTTCGTCTGCCCGTGTGACTGTGCAACATTCGCGGTCAGGGTGCGCTCTCATGGAAAACAGCAGGAATTGTCATACGAAACAAGCAAACAAAAGACAAGCTGTCATCCATTTCCAAGAAGGAACCGCTTCTTCTCGCTGCTGTGTTCATCCAAAATCATCTCAAAAAGTGTGTGGGGAGATATGAATCGAAGGGCCAGTCACTCTGTTACATTTCATGTGAGGTGACTGGTGGTGCAAAGCCAAGTAAACAAACAAACACCTAACACAAGTTAAGATAACTGGGTGTACAAAGTGAACACAAAGTGAACGTTGGGGGGGAAACCCTGTCCCCAGGCCTGTAGACAATGCCTGGCCACCTTGGCTCAGCTAGGACAGAACACTGCAAAGCCAAAGTTTCAAACAAGCCTCAAAGCGTGTGGCTACTGTCCAACACGCTAGTGTTTCTAATCTGTTCAAAGACATTTCCTAATGGGATGCAAACGACGGCTTGACCTAAACGCTGTATCCTTTGATGAAAGAAGAGGAGAGAAGATGTGAGCCCCCTCCCCCTCGACACACACACACACACCCGTTTGCATGCAGTACAGCCATACTGAAAGTTGCAATTGTCTCTCCAGTGGCGAAAAATCAAAAAAAAAAAAGTCTTTCATTCTTGCTCAATTTCATCCTTTATTGCCGGCACAATTAAAAGTGGCTTCAACTGACATTCAAATCTATCCACATCCACACACACACACACACACACTCCTGTCAACTGGAAGAGCCTGCTCAAATGTATCAACTCCACACAGTGAAGGACATTGGCATCTCACGAGAGCGCCGTAGCATCAATTATCTCGCGTTCTTGCTGATAAGATTGGAAGGCCAGGCTATTGACCATAACTCCCTTGCAACTGATTGTCCTGCTGCGTTTGCTGGCTATGATAGATGTTAAGCATGTATTGAGACAGCATTGCATTTGCTTTGGTGGTTAAATATATGACCAAACTAGGAAACTATGGTGGAAGCAATTCAAATAACACAGGTGGCATGTGGCATAAATTAACTGGCACAATTTTCCGCCATATTGGTTTTTAGATTGAAAAAGAAAAAAAAAGAAGAAATGAATGGGTCTAAAGTAACTATACAGTGCCTAGTTGGTTCAAATGACACAGATCCCACAACAATGGCTCAAACTGAACAGCAGGTCATTTACCTGTGTACAGCCTCTTCATCCGAGCTGCTGGTCCAATTATTTCTGTCCAGCTGTAATTATAAAGGCTTCTTCAGCTGTGTTTGACACAAAGCTGGCTTAGGGAGGCTTACTGCCGACCAAAAACATAAACAAGATTACATGAGCCTAACCTTTCACAGCACATGTCAGCGGCAGGAGAGGCCCAGCTAAATGGACTTGCAGGGCCGCTGGTGAAAACTCAAAATTGGTGTATAGTGTCTTACCACTACTCAGTGAAATTGATACCTCTCTGTGAAAGCCTTTGAAGGATATGAAGTGCATAAAGAAAACTACCTCGCTCTTCTGTCTAGATTACTTATAGACCGTTCCTTACAGCTTTCCCACTGGCGTTTTACTCTTTGACTGCATGATAGCAGCCCCGGACTCCCAAAATGACAAACCCGGCACAGGGATTGTGTTTGAAAGGCAAGCGTCTGTAAAAGGGAGGGGTAGGGATGTGTGACCATATCAATGCTGACGGGGGAGAGGTGGAGAGGAGTTTTAGCCCCTCGACACGGCGGTATGGGAGGGGCAGGCAGACATTCAAGGTACAAAATTGAGGAGTACTCCTTTAAGACCATCTCTATTAGCCAGTCCATGACGAGCTGAACCATCCTTATTGTAAAAGCTACACTGTGTTGAGCAGCTATGGCAGCCTGCCTTTTAGTCATATGTAATATGCATGAGGGGGTGAAAGAGGCTTGTGGGAAGCTTATATAAGAGTTAATATTGCTTAATTTAATGGAGAGAGTTTAAACTCTGCACGCTTCATTTATTTAATGATGGGGCATGCAATTAATCAAAAATAAAAACAAAACTGCAGCGTGTAAGTCAAGACAACACTTCTACGTTGTCGAGGACCTATGTTGCCCTTAGATACAGTGCGGCCGTGGCAAAACACGGCACAACACAAGTATGTTTGTGCATGTTTGTGCCGGGCGTGGGAAGGAAGCCTGGGAATAGCTCGTCTCTGTCAGACGATAAGACTATCGTGGGTGAGAACAAGGGTGGGAGTCACTGTTAGCCCACCCAGGGAAAGAGGAGGAGGATCTGACGTCCAAACTATCTCCCCTGTCTGTCACTCTCGTCTCCCTGGTGATGTATGGCTGTAATATAGCACCAGTCCTCTGGCAGAACCAGTCGATATTACTGGGCCACGGCACACGGGTATGGGGACAGCGAGAAACCGTGACCCTTGTTATGGAATGACAAGAATCCATGTGGGTGGGGGGAAATAGGGTGCTAGGGGCCTCTGTGTGTGTGGTTGCCGTGGCGATGTTAGAGGTGTGGTTCTCTGATTCAATGCAAGCCCATGTCTTCCTCATCAGCATTGTCATTAAAAGTCATTATCGTACAATGCTGACAAAAGAACAGAATGCAGCTCTGATTTGGTATCAGTGCTATTATTGTTGCACGGTTCACTGTGGCTTGTAGATACCCGTGTGCAAACCTGGCTCACACAGGCCCGCGCTCTACGTTAGCTCTGAGGTGCGTGCGTGTGTGTGCGTTGAAAAGACGAAAGTCGTCCGAAACGCAACGCTCAATCCGGCCCTTGAACCAAGGTGACATCACCGTGTACGAGCGGGACCCGCCCCTTCCTTCCCCGCGGGGGGCTCTGCTGCTGCCTGAACGCTCATGCAGTTATCTGCTGCTTACTATTTGGCTGAATGAGCTGGAGCCAGGCTCCCATGGCCCCGCCTCTGACATAATGACTGATTACAGTCCTGTGGCTCCCCTCGGAGAAAACCCAGCGCTGCACCACGCCACTTCCACACCACCAGTGAGAGAGACTGACTGGAGTGCCTGGGTTTGGGGGGCGGGGGGGGGGGGGGTTTGGGGTACGGTTTGAAGGCCGAACGGGCCTACCCCCCCCCCCCCTTAAACCTGTCACGGACAACAGAGGCATTGGTAAGACACCTGGGTCACCGGAGTTCACACCTCGCCACCGGAATGCATGCTGATAAAGTAACAGGGCTGCCAGCTGGCGCAGGATTAGTTAGCATGCACGGCCACAGGCAAGCTAGGTGAGTGGAACCGCATCGAGGGGAACGTACGGACGAGTTACTAAGGTGGCGGTGTCACAACATGGACACACTGGGGGCGAGGGTGCTCACTAGACCACAAATGCATGGTTAAAAACTGAAACGTTTATACAATTCACTTATTAGCAATATCTCAAACGCATTTCATTTAAATGCACATTGGGTTAACTTACTACAGTAGTTAGCATTATTGGCTGGTATAGTCCAGAGCATAGCTAATTGATTAATGATTAATAGCTTGACCAACTGTGTTGTGTAACATAGCCAGTACGTCTACATTTCTGGTCATTCTTACCTATTTTAGTTCCCTTTCCAAAGATTGAAGGTAATGTGTATAAAGTTGATCATTAGCAGCACTCTTATACGGTTTGCTACTGTTTTGTCGAACGCTACACTAAGAAGAAGTATAGCCTAATATAAAATATAGACTTTTTAAATGTTTATGAGCACTGGCATTTTTTCATGCGTTGTTAAAAACAACAGACGACCTTTTAAACGTTTGTTAACAAGCTCCTTTGCCATTTATTACATCTGTCAACATGTGATATACTAATTCATACAGGTATCAGCTGTTAAGCATAATACAAATCACCAATGTCAGTGTTTTCTAAAATATAACCATTATAGACATAGATGGACATGTAACTATGTAAGCCAGCATGGAGATATGCCTGTGCGTCCACAAACAGCTTACCCTTTCCTAATGACAGGGAAAGTCATTCTGTCAGCACTTTTTCAAAACGCCAGCTTTTAGCTAGTCAATTAAGTTCAAGGTGAGACCACAAAATAAAGGGTCAACATTATAACCGTTTTGCTTCACTGGGAGAGCTCATCAGACCCAGTCATTTCCACCCCAAAGGTGATGAGAGAGAGATAGCTGCCAGAAGAGTATTTTTAGTGTATGCTCGCAGTTGTGCAGTGCTGGAGAGCTCGCCGCTGCAGCTACCACGTGCAGAGACTTAAAGCGCATCACTGTGATGAGGTGGGAGCTCTCGATGATTGGAATGAGGGACTGTTGACTGAGATAGTCAGCTCTTCCAGAGCCCACCCACAAGCATAACACACACATATCCAATCCCATGCTATCGATTAGGAAAAATCTATCAGATCCAAATGCAAAGAGGCTGAAATATTGCAGCATGTTTAGAAGCTGTTACTGTGATCAGATTCGAATCTAGTCAACGGACACCCCCTTAAAAATGAATGCCAAAACGCAGGCCTATATATGCTTACTTAAAAAAAAAATATATGAAAAGGGTGGACCTCATAGCTCAACATGCCAAGATTAAAAAACAACCAAGAATATCACTAAAACAACATAAAATATTTTTTGGTGCTTTATTATAAAAATAAAATAAAATAAAATAACAGGTTATCAAACTGGGTCATCTTCAATATGCTATCATAGTTATTTGAATAAGTGAAAACAGTGAGGTAGTGACGTAATTTATTCATCAGAATTTTTTTCAAAATGAACTGACAGATTCATCGGTTTCCAATACACAATACTTACATAAATCCACTATGCCGCATATTGATTATTTATCTAACCTGCTATTTCATTAATTCCTTTTAAAGCCAGACACAAAGATGGCTTTTCAATACAATTTGAGGAGAACAACTAAGTATTTCTGTCTTCATCATGTGTCAGTACCTTTACTGCTGGCTATGCTTGACATTGTTCTTTGTATCTCAAGATTATATGGTTATTGTAAAGTTTCTACAGACAGAACTGTGACTTGACATTTGCAGATTCAGCAGCTTGTGGAAAAAGAAACTGTCTTCTTGGGCCTTTGATGGCCAATTAGTGGCAAGATCAGGAGCTCCCGGTGGTTAGAGAGGCGTAAATACTAGCCGTTATTTCCATGCATTTGTATGCAGCTGCAGGTGCATGATCTTATTAGGCATTCAACCCCAAACCTGCCTTTCAAACAGGCCATAAATTAACTTCATTTAGAGGCTTCAGTCCTAGAGAACCACTGCATCTTTGTTTCTGAGTCCCCTACACTGATCTGAGGTTTAGTAGGGAGGGGGTGAATAACTACAAACAAATCCCTTAATAATATCTATATTCTTGGGGGGGGGGGGTGAAAATAAATGGTGTCACAC
>JAODVN010069746.1:0-10163 GCA_025434125.1 Chologaster cornuta
GTCACACGCACACCAGAATGTTACTGACACTTGCTAAAAGGTGAACATTCATTTGCATGTTTTTCATTTCTAAAATATTATAGTTTCATAGACTTGGCAAGTGCTTTTTTACTAAGTACTCCGTTGTGGGTGCAAATATTCTGAGGCTTTTATTGTTCATTCATATTGTGGACATATCATCCAGCACTAATGTGATGCCACTGTAAGGAGTCCGTCACACTTGGGACGCTGAACCTGCCCCCACAGCAAGGGAGGCTAAAAAGCTCTAGTATCCATCAGAGTGTTGTTGAAGTGTCGGGGGGAGGTTTACGTAATAGTGCTACCGACTAGCCACCTTTACCTTTTCATTAAATGTATTTTATGTAACTTCCTAGGTCTGTAAAGTATGGTTTGCATAGCGTAGCTAGGCCATCTTGATCTCGCAAGCTTCAGTTTACCTTGAGAATCAGTCTGGAGAGCTTGGATGTCTTTGTGTTTCAGGTCGGGGAACCTACCTACTGTGTTGCCAACCAGCATCGCACTGATAGTTTATGGGCGTGGTTTACGTGTGACCAAGGCGACTTGAAAACATCTAAAAAAATCTGTTATTCTAATTTATTAGAAGAGCAAATGTGTTTTCGCTCTTCTCCCAAACTGTCTACTACCAATAGATTTAACAACAGCTTCACAGGTTTGTCCAATCATCTGCCAAGTATTTGTTTGAATTGACGGCTCCCCGGGTGGATGTGTCTAACAGACACACATGTTAAAGTGTGTATCCCTAAAACCCTGAAATTCCTGAATTCCATACATTTTTTTGTCCTTGTTTATTTTCCTGTTATCGTATTCATTTCCTAGGGAGCTCTTAGAAGATGGCTGGCAGGGGAAGACGGGGATGTTTAGATTAACTCCTAACATCTGTGGTAATTTTCTCTACCATAATGGCTCCTAACATAAAAGAGTTCTCTAGTAAAGGTTTTCGTTTATTGTTCCGGCACTGGTTCTAATTGGGTGGGCGTACCTGTCACAGTCATTCAGGGACTTACATATGGTCTACCAGGAGATGGTTCTAGAGCAGGGGTCACCAACCTTCAACCTACTTCAAGGGTACTGAGGGCTACTTGTTTGAAACGTCCTGAATAAGAAAGTTACGTGGTTCACCTTTTATGATTATATAATTAATAAATATTCATTTATTCGAAGAGTCACGTTAGGCTACTTTAATGATTCCTCACAATAATAACAACACAGATACATGCAACACCATTTCTGTTTTTAAAGCTCAATATTTTAGTTTGAAAGCCATAATTATCATCACATCTCTGTTAATTGTGTATACTGTATCTTTCTTGACAGCTTTGTACAGATGAGCACTTTTGTTGAAGTATTTTGTTCACAATAAATTAAATACATTTCATGGATGGAGCTCCAGGGTGACGTTACTTTTAAAACATGCTCTCTCGTAGTTCTTGCGGGCGACCAGGTGCCCGCGGGCATCGTGTTGGCTCCCCCTGTTCTAGAGTATTAGTGACTTTTAGTTATAGACAGGGTCGTTTACATTCTCTGTTCTATCTTTGACCAATACTTCTAGGAAATCAAGAATGGTAGGAGGTCTGTGATGTAGACGGTGATTACTGTAGATGTCCCTGATGAAGGCCAAAATAACATGAAATTTAGTCATATTGTGCTTGACATAATTTTTTAATAATATTCTAATGTAAAAAGAGGATTAGTCCCTTGATTATGATTTAAAGGTTGAATGAGACTGCTACCCTCCAGCTCTTTGTAGTATTGTGCAAGAGACCTTTGCGCTTAACACCGCAGTCATAAAGTCTTCATCTGGGCACCTCAAATTCGGGAGCCACATGTTTTTATTGTTAAGAATGTTACATATGCTTTCAAGGTAGCTTTTTTTTTACACCCATGAATGCCAATCTCATCTTAGCTATAATGTGCTGTCAACAGCCTATTGACCTAGATGTCATAGTATTTTTCTGTAGAGCAGTATCACACAGATGTTGTTCTGTGCAAGTCTCGGTTACTTGAGTCTTGAAAACAATACAAGCGCACGTGGCTAGACAAAGGAAGTTAGGCGTTGCTAGAATGGAGCTGTCAGCAACTTTGAACAATAGTGGCTTGAAAAAACTAAATAATAATAATAACAAACATGCATGTCTGCTGTCAACTTCAAACACCAGTGTGGCTATTTGCAACAATTGAGGCACCAAGCTACAGTGGCTAAAAATAGGCAGGCACCACATGTTAACCGGATGCTGGTTGTTCACACAAAAAGCCCCATTTACACATGCCTACAAACAGCAGTGTACTGATGATGCTAGATGCCACAGGAAATAAGCTGTTTACCTTCACTGGCCTAGACCTGTTCCAGCTAATTCAATGGGACAGATATCACTCAGTAATTTCGACGATGACTAGTCAGACCAATTGAGGTGACTACTGCATGTATTAATTCTCGTCACCTCAAAACCGAGGAGGAGAGTGTTTAGCCTATTTGTGGCCCCTGAGATTTAGGACGTTAGCTCTTTTCTAAATCCCCCGTGACCCAGAAAGCTGTGTATTGTGGCAGGGGGTTATGTGGGCTATTGGCCTAATAACACAACAATGGCATCACGTGGCAGAGAAAGCGTTAATCCAGATGGGTTTGGCATTGTACTTTGTGTTAGTAAAGAAACCCTGTCTATTGTGAGCTCATACCACCTGATTCACCAGCACCTTGTGCATGTGAACTAGCATGCGTGCAGAAGGCAGACATTGAGAAATTACATATTGCGGTATTTTAACGAGAGATAGTCTGGCGTTATTCATCCTGGTCTTCCATGTGTGAAATTAGAATGATGTCTGTGTGCGTCTGTGCAGGGATAATATGAATGATATAGTTTGACTTTCATTAGCTTGTGTGGCCTGCCTGAATGATAATGTCCACAAAAGCACGTCATGGAACCACTGTGTCTCTTCTATGTGTGCTTGTGAGCGTTTATACACGCAGTCCTGCCAACGCAAACTGTGATGGTTCGGGTTTATTTCCCAGCATTCCTCCAGTCCCTTGTGAGGACTTCTTAGAGGAGCACAAGGGATACGAGGGGTAATCCGATGGAACATTGCCACAAACAGACCCCTTTATGGGGCTTTGTCTCACGGTCTTTGGCGCTCTGTGAAGCCAATGTCTGAGTGTGTTTTTGTGTGTGTCAGAAAGGGTTGTTGTTTGGGGAATGGGTGTAAGGATGCACTCCACGGAATTCTCGTGAGCTTGCCGTTTTATCCTGTTGTTAATTTCTGTGTCCCTGTAAAAGTTTTAATAAGAAATATTGCAGAAGTGAAAGGCACTCCAATCACAATCTCTAGGAATTTGCCTGGGAAAGCAAAGGGATTGCACTTGTCATTTTTGTGCTCCAGCAGCTTATGGAGAAATCTGCAATATCTTTCACGGCTACATTTGCACAGTTGATTCCAGAAAGAGCGATCACGTTGTTTCTCGCAGCATCAGCTGACTGTGAACATCTAGCTTCTTCTCCTGAAACAGGGCCAAAATCATGGAAAATGAAGCATTAGGATTAGGATAGCATTAGGTTTATGCAAGCATGTATTATTTATTGGACAGCGGCGACAGCAATGTAGTCAATGGCAATGACCCATGCGATGCCGTCATGTTCATTCTAATTTAAGAAAGGACGAATACCTTGTTAATTTACATATAAATCCCTCCTGCTCGTTCCGCTGGCTGACAGCAGTTTAAACTATGACAGACAGTCATTTCTCTATTCGTCGCTATCAGGGGCCAAGAAGTCAATAAGATGCTATGTGCTGTGTTGCTCAATGGACCCAAGGGCGATATCAACAGTAGGGATCCCTGCCAACACCGCTATAGGGTCACAGCAGCTTGACGTGCTTGTGTTGTGTGGACTGTGTGTTAAGTGTCCGGGGCTCCTGCTAATGGCTTAACGTGAGTTAGCGGTCAGGAACACTAAGAGATAATTGATGGCGGTAATGGGTCAAGGTTTTTAAGGGTCACTAAGAGGTATGTAGGGGTGAGGTTAAAATGTGTGTGTGTGTGTGTGTGAGAGAGAGAGAGAGAGAGAGAGAGAGAGAGAGAGAGAGATCCTGAGAATGTGATACAGTAATTATGTGAACATTTAGGGTTAGTGGAATTTAGTTAATATTTAAATGACTGTTCTAAAAAGAAGTCCAATAATTTTCAATGATTCAGTTTAACGTTGAACTGAACTTCTGTGAAACACTTGACTCAGCACCCATAGCTCAGTGTTAAACCCTCTGTTGGCAGCAACAAATAATCCATCTTTCACAGACCGGAACAGCATCAGTATTTTTATCCACTACGAACGGATCCGTTCTAGTGAAGTGGATGGACATAATATTGGGAAAAGTATAGTTTAAGAAAGGTTTACAGTTTAAGTTCAATTCCTATTCATAAGATTATTATTTTATTAACTTTTTGGTGAATGTGAGATTTCAGGGCCAGTTTTGTTTACCCCCACCATCTCTCTCTCTCTGTCTCTCTCTCTCTCTCTCTCTCTCTCTCTCTCTCTCTCTCTCCCTCTCTCTCTCAGACGTCTGCCTTGCACTGATGCCATGTTGCTCGATAATTGGTTAATTTATATTCGGGGTGACTGTGTACAGTAGACGCGCGTGCGTGTGTGTGTTGGTGTATGTGTTTCCAGCGTGTGTTTGTGACTGACAGCAGATTTTCCACCAGCAGCAGCAGTAGCAGTGTGATTTAGTCTGTTGAAGCGTGTTGATTTGGCTCATGAGGTTCAGATGGTTTGTCTCCCTGTGACACCAATCGGCAATTTATTAAAGGGCTATGGCCTCCATGTAGATACTATAGTCCAACATACTGTATAGCTACAATATACTTGAGTTTGACATCTGTTTCACTTAGCTGTTGTCTGCATCAAGTGCATTTTACCACTGTTTTGACAAGCAATATTGATTTCTGGCTACAGTGGCCTCCCACAAAGGTGTTTTTCCTTAAATGAAGCTGATTGGTTGGGCAGAGCTGTGCTGAGGAAGAACAGACAAACATAAACGGGAATACTCCTGGCACGGCCTTTCTGCACCGCCCGTATGAAGGTTGCCATGTCAGGCGCCACTGCCCCACCACCCCCACCTTAGCTGCTGTCTCTGTTTGAAGAAGTGCCCTTTGAGTCCCCTGCAGGCTCCCAGGTCTGAACCACGTGCCTCACGCGTTACGCTGCAGTGTGGAACCGATATGTGGGAGGGGGGGAGGTAGATGAAGGGAGGCAATAGTGGGGTGCACAGAGAGACACCAGAAAACAGGCCGAGATGCGCGGAGGAAGCTAGGACCAGACAGAGAGAGAGGCGGGTAGGAAACAGGAAAGATAAAGTGCAGATTTAACAGACAGATGGTGCTAGCACTGAAAAGGTGTGTGTGTGTGTGTGTGTGTGCATGCGTGCGTGCGCGTTTGTGTGTGTGTGTGCGCTTGTGTTCATTTGTGTCTGTGTGTGTGTGGGGCGGGCGTGATATTACACCGTCTCTGATAAATGGAGTGCTTGGAAAGGTCAGAAGCCAGAATATGGCCGCAGCCCCCTCTCTCTCTCTCTCTCTCTCTCTCTCTCTCTCTCTCTCTCCCTCGCTCTCTCTCTCTCCATCACACCACCTGCCAACCCTCTCTCTCCTCCCTGTCGTCTAATATGCTCCTCCGCCTCTCTCCCCCTCAAACATGCATTCATTCTCTCCTCTTCCTCTCTCTCTCTCTCTCTCTCTCTCCAACACAGACTTGTTTTTTTGCTCCTGGCTCAGAAGCCCCCGAGCCGTCCCCTTTGTTTAAATGGGGACAGTGATGATGTATTTTTAGGTGGTTTGGAGAGGTACAAGGAGACAAATGTAGCGCACCTGAAGCTGTACACCGCATGCGTGAATGGACCCAAGCCTTACGCACACACACACGCACACACACGCACACACACGCACACACACGCACACAAGCACACACACACACATACGCACGCACACTCACGAGCACACAGATAAAACACAAAAGATGGATAGGCAACAGATAATGGTAAACAAATGGCTATCTTATATATATCTTTAATATCCATGTTTTGTCATTTAACAACGTTACATTTGTATGTGCTAATGCTAATGTGTGTGTGTGTGTGTGTGTGTGTGTGTGTGTGTGTGTGTGTGTAAAACGCCAAGTCATCATAATTAAAGCCACAGCCACTCGCTGACTGCTTGTAAATGGGGGTGTTGCATAGCAACAGTGCAGCGATCTATTGTCTCTTCCAGAGGATGGAGGGCTCCGAGAGGTGGGAACCGACCCCCCCCCAAAAGGCTGGTGTCACAGGGAAGATACTGTAAAGTGTAAAGGCAGCATAGCAATTTGCTCTGATGTTGATGGGCTGATTGTGTGTTCACAGGTGGGGGATGTGTGTGTGTGTGTGTGTTTAGAAGGGGGTGTCCAATTATGTGGCTTAACAAGAAAGAAAGACACACAATTAAATTAGCGTGCGCTAATGCGTCTCGGATGTAACACGCCTGTGTGTGCGCGCATGTGCATTAAATAGATGTCTGTTGCATCTCATTAACTGTTGCCTCCACCCTGGTAATCCCTTTATTTTGGCTATTTCAACATATAAAGCCGGATGCCACTGAATAAAGATATGATCCTAGCTGGTGCAGCCACTGGCCAGTCACTCTAACGCTAACCCTATATAGCTGACAATGACACACACTGTCTGGTTATGCACATACATGTTCTCACCCCACCGACAATGCTGAACAGAACCTGTTACCCATGCAGTGTTTTCTGAGAAGGCCTTTCAACGTGACTGACAGTTTGCGGAACTAGGAAACTAACCCCATCTAATTCGTCATGCCCTGCGAGCAGGGTTTACATATTTATGGAATGATACAGCTGGCTAGCTGGTGTCATTGCAAAACAATGTAGATAGTGTTGTTTGTGTTTAATTATTAGCAAAAAGCGGTGGCACTTAGTTAATAAGTTTGAGAGAGACAAAGAACATTTAACTGACTGTAGAGGATAAGCTATTTATACATGTAATATTTAGACGTATGATACACAGTACGGTACAGTACGTACAAGGTTTGCCATCTACTAATTTAAGTTTAAGTTTAACTGGCCCCTGTCGCGCTGCACCCAAATGCAAGACACACGTCAATGAGCATAAACCAGGTTTATTTAAAAAGCCCACAGGCAAGAGTAGGACCGCGACAATGACATCACTTCAACATTTACAGTTACATAAATCACACAGGTAGACAAGACAGGAAGTACACACCATTGGCTACCACCAACGAGGAACAAATGCAACACGTTAGACATGGTTAAACAGACATAGGTGGATGTTACGAGACTGTGATACATAGGGCAGGGAGTGACGGGGAAACAGGCCTGGAACACAAGGTAAACACATGCACCGTCCTGCTTAGTTACAAGGACATGTTTCAAATGTAACTATCCATGAGTTTTTCATTGCTGTGAATTCTCAGAAGAAAATTGAATCACGCTTCCTTGTTTTGCCGCCAACAGTCTGTACTGTCAACAGTTGGAATCAAATAGGTTGGCCGATATAATTTATGCTGAAGGTTGCAGATATCTGCATGCTGTTTTCACTCTCGATACAACAAGCGATGGATGTGGTTTCTGCAATGCTGAAACATAACATCTGCTCTCTCTCAGAAAGAAACGCAATAACAGAGCAGATGAGGATGCGAGAAACGTGAAAAGGAAATTATCATTTGCATATATGCGCGCATCTGTCAGTGTCTTTAGTTTACAGTGTATGGGTACAAGAAGGAACCATGTATACTCTCATCCTTTCCATTGTGTCTTTGTGGAATACAATGCATTGAATTCCGTGATGGTCAGGGAAGAATCAAGGACTTAAAACACCAAACGAACACCGGGGGTTGGGAAGAGTATAGCTGAGACAAGAAAGCAGCAACATTGAGATGTCCTTTTTACTTTACTGTAGGTCAGCGCCTTTGTTTAGTGGTTTATGCTCTTTCTTACTTCCTCTTCTTCTTTCTTCTTATCCACTGTCAGCGCTGCCCTAGATTGGCTATTGGCACATTTATGATGACAATACTGCATTGTGTGTGTTAGGCCCTCACAAGGGAACAGGTAAAACTAATGATCTTCAAAGATTGAATGTGATGCACGCCTCTCTACCTCTCCCACTGCTGTACATGAATCTCCCTCCTCTCTACCTCTCCCACTACTGTACTTTCTCAGTCTCACACCATTCTCTGCCCCACATTAAAGTAGGTGGGGGTCTGGGGCAGCATTTGGGGTCCCACAAGGTTACTGCTGTTACTGTACTGTGTGTGCGTGTGTGTGTGTGGGTGTGTGTGCGTGCTTTGAGGAACATCTGTAGGGCTTTGAGAGGGGTCAACAGCTGCCTGTGGGATTGAAATATGAAGGCAGGATGTTGTTATTTCCCGTAGGGCCAAGGGACATTAACTGAACTTTTTTACTCTCACTCTCATATCTATTTCCCTCTCTCTCACACACCCAGCACACACAAATACATTATGAGTGTACTGGAGTATACTGTAGGTTAGGGTAGGGCTTAGCACCCAGAGAAGAGTATCCTGTCAGACCTGCCAAGCTGTAGAAGCACACTACAGTATGCTACAATAATGTTAGCATGACGTATTCTGTATACTGTTTAGGGCAGACCGTCTTATAGCTAATATACGATGAATACTAGCTATTACAGTGATTCCAATTTGTGTTGCGGTGGTGTAATAAAAGTTTTATTTTATTTTCCAATTGTACACATACTGTATAGGCCTATTGTAGGTCAGAGCTGAAGTTCAGCTAAAACCAGGTTCCCCAGAACGTGTAGACAATAGGCATTCAGCCCATTGCTCTATTTTGGACATGACCTTGCATTCGCCCGTATAATTCCTATTTCCAACGGTCGTTCATGTCCTTTTTCTTTTTCAGTTAGTGTTGCAGCCATTTTTAACCTGCCTTATCTTGATTGTGACTGGGATGTAGTCTGAGATGATTTGTTACACTCAAGAAACTGTTTCACCTTGAGCCAAAGATACAGTAACTAAAATGATGCTTTTTCATGCGATATTCAATCTAGTCTGATGTTTTCTAGTATTGGCTTCACGATTCCTTTACTCACTTGTCAATTTCAGAGTTTGTGCCTTTTTGCCTTATGGTAATAATTGTACAGCCATTTTATAGTGTAATAGTTAATCATCTATCAGTAGTGTACAGCCGAACTGCAGTGTATTTCTGAAGTAACAGGATTTGTGACAGGAGACTATAGTGTTACAGTATACTGTGTTTAAATGCAATACATTCTCAAATGAAATACTGTATGTAATGCATCTCTAATACAAGCTGATAACAAGTTACCAATACTAGTCCCTAGGGCTCAGGGCTACAGTCTGTCTCACTGTTTTACTGCAAGTCAATTCAGGCAGAGTGAAATTGATCTCAGCAATACTGTTCTGTTGGTGTAAATGCTACTACACACCAAAATATTGCAGCTTTTTTTTTATTATTATAAAATGATGCATGCACGTAACTGCAATAAGAAGCTAGAGAGAAAAAGAAAGCTTTACTAAATTATGCAGGTCCAATAGCCTCATTTAGTGGGGATAGATCAATTTCACATACGGAAATCATTAACCCTTAGGACGGACTGCATTACCATGGCAACACAAATTATGTCCCCTTGATTGGACACAAGTGTTTTCAGGAAAGCTACACACACACACACACACACACACACACACACACACACAAACAATGCATACACACACACAATACAATATTGCATCAAATAGGCAGTGGCCTCATGCTAGCTTCTAGCATGCACAACACACACACACAAACACAGCTTCTTGAGAGTGTTTGATGCATACAGTTGACTAATGCCTTACTGTATAGTGTGCCTGCATATGTGGGCTATTGTTAGACAACGTGTGTGTGTGTGTGTGTGTGCATTGTCTCAGTCAGTGGCGGGTCCTTCAACCTTCACAAAGATATTTAATTAACACTCCCCGGGGAAGGGTGTGTCAGAGTGCGAGAGTCACCATGCCTCCTTGCTCTGTCTGTCTGTCTTTCTTCCTTCCTGTCTGCCTGCCTGCCTGCCTGCCTGCCTGCCTGCCTGCCTGCCTGTCTGTCTGTCTG
>JAODVN010070073.1:0-16680 GCA_025434125.1 Chologaster cornuta
GCAGATGCTGCAGCCCTTCGAGCCAGCCGGTACTCTGCAACCGCCTCCGGAGACTCCGGAGACATCATGTCACATTCAGTATTTACAATACAAACGCATTTACTGTGTTTAACTCAAAATAAGCCTTTAAGACTAGACAAAGGAGCTATAAGCACAGGACAACTTCTTCAGAGGTGGATGTAAACATGGCAAAGGAAACAATATACCCACATCTCTGAACATCCCATTCTGTGAAGCCACACATCCCAAGGGTGATGCAGGGGCTGGATAGAGGGGCTGTTTGGACCATGACTAGAGTGAGGCTTGTTGGACCTGGTACTGTATGCGCTTGTGGAGAATAAACATATTGTTTCAATGTTTTTTTAATAAACAGTTTGGCAGGACAACAATAAAAAAATGTAATGATGTTTTCTTACTGTATGTTTACTATGAAAGAATGTTCTAAGTACTCACAATATAGAGTGATTTTTAACAGATAAGGCACATTCACATGAACGTAAAGACCACTATAATTTCACAAACTATTTAAACTTTTGCATTTAATGTGATTTTACAGTGTGTGGACCAAATATCCTTAGTTAGCTAATCTGTTCCCTAACTGCCTCCAGATTTGAATCCACAGACATTGATCCTTGTGCAAGTTAGGTGACCTAACCAGAGGGAAACATGTGAGTTAGAGACCAAATATAGTAGCTAACTGTCTCCCAAGTTTAATATAATTACCACACACAAATATTGTTGGGCCTAATAGGCAACAACACTTCATTAAAACTATACCTCTTTCTTGTATTTTTCTCATAAAAACACCCACATTAACATACACCATCAACCAGTTCACATGCTGCAGACAAGCTTTTTAGCTTCTCGCTAAATTCCAGAGACGTCTGTGGCCTCTTAAATTACGTGCCTCTAAGTTTAAATAGAGCCAAAACCCTTGCTCTCTGTCCTCATACATTTGCCTCTCTGCCTTGCTTTTGCCTGCTTACAGAGAGAAACGGCATGTTGTGGTCTCAGTCCTGGCTCAGTCTGTTCTGTGGGTTCTTCACGAGGAAACGCTGTGTCACATGGCTCTAGTGGATAATACCTCTATTTGCATCTGTAAGGTTGTGTGCGCATGTTGAGGTGGGAAGGAGAGGTGGGGTTGGCAAGAAGGAAGAAGGAAGGAAATCACGGCAGAGAGACTGGATTGTTGCTGGCTGGAGAGCAAGGAGATGAGGCACCTGCGTGACCAAGGATGATATGGTCTGATGGGCTGACACATGGCTTCTTTCTGCTGGCACAATCCCAGTATTTGGCCGGCATTTCCCTGGTTGAATATTAAAATAATATAATAGTAACATATACTAAATCAAGAGCTGCTATTTATATTACGTTAAGATTACTTAAGTGACCAGGCAGTACCCTACCAGCTGTAGGGCTATAATTAATGCTAGCAAAGAAAAGTAGGCCCATGTCATCTTAGAACCACCCCCTTCCTTATCCCATTATTCCTGTTCTGTTTATGCCTGTCTTTCCCTATAGGGCTGCTGTTTGATCTACCCTTGAGAAACAATGTGAGTCTGCAGTAAGGCATCACATCAGAGAAGGACGTCTAGATGCTACTGACCTGGATATGTCTGGCCAGCCCAGTCCCATAGGCCCTGTACAGTCCTCAACAGCTACAGAAGCCTGTTAGTAGCACACTTAAGGAACGGAGGATGTGTCTGCCATGTGTCAAGACACATCCGTCCTGTGTCTGATCAAAATACTGCCTCGAGCAAGAGAGAGAGACAAACACAGCAAGAGAGAGAGATTCCAGTATGCCTGTTCTTGTTCAAGAGAACCTCACACCTTACATCACACGTTTAAGCCATAAGTAAGTCACAAACGTGCGCTGCATATATCTAAGCTATAGTCAGTCCACTTCTGCAAACATTTGCCTCCAGTTCCATGAGGCTCTTTACCATCCTTACATCCCTCTATATTATGTTACTCTCTGTATTATTATTGACCTGGTGCCCATTCAGTGGGTCTGATTCAGATCTGTCTGGATGGGCAAAAAACTGCAACTACAGCAAACCGTAGGTGTAATGACCTTCAACGACCTCTGAGAAGAGAAGACACACTATCTTCTCTAGGAAGAATACTTTATATGGAAGAATGTTCTACTCAGTTCTATTTATGTTAAAATGTGATACCACATGTAACATATACATCTACTGTCTGATGGGTGACAGCCCAGTGGTCTTGTGAGTCAAGTCTTGCTGCAATCACAGATTCAATATCTAACAGTGGCTTACATTGTTGCCTAATAGACGTCCTATATACCTCTAATTAGGCCTATATGAGTTGCTTTTAATAAATGCATCTGCTAAACTAGTGATCTTACCTCACTTGCTCATAACTGAGCCATGAACCAAACAATAATATAATTTCCAAACCTTTATCGGTATAATTTATTTCACAGTATTCCAGTAATCCATGTCTATTATGCACTGTTCAAAACATGAAACAAACAATGAATGGTCTTAACACATCTCTGCAACTCACTCTACACCATTCTTGTGACCGACTTTTGGGTCGGTTATTATAGTTCTATGGTCGGAACCCACCGATTGAGAATATGACATTTAAAAAGAATGATCCAGTTTCACAGACATTGGCTTAATCTTAGTCAAGCAAGTTTAATGAAGATCTCCATTGTAAAATTCTTAATATAGGACAAAAGGCTTATAAAACCAGAATACTGTTAAATACATTTTTTCTCAGTTACAAAATTTAATTGTCAGTTGAGATAATTTTATCCTTAGTTCACAATCGTTGAGGTGTGTACAGTAGGCTCCATATCCTCAGCTGACAGGCATTTTAAAACAGTGAGCTCAGAGATAAGAAGGAACTATATGCAGGCTTTCAGGCGGGTGCTAATCAGTAAGGACACTCACTGCAGGGGAAAATAGCACAGGAATGTCCGTTTCTTGACTAGGACCTGCACTGTGTCACAGGCAAACATCACTTATGTGTTAAATGACCTCAGTCACAAATCCTATGAAAAGAACTGCTGAGCAACTGATTAAGTCATGTAACTTGAATCATTATTTTACTGTAATCGTGTCATTAAAGAAATATCATAACGTGGATGGACTTTTCAAATTTCTCTCCTCCCTTTTAGGTCTAAATGCCACCATTCAAGTATCCACAAGCCAGACACGTTTCCTTTTCCTAAGAAATTCCTACAAGTCACCGACTCTGAAAGAGCGCATTGTAGTTCAACCAAACACGGCATACCCAAGTGGCAGAGAAGGGGAAATAGTGGGAGAGCTGGAACCCAGAGAGGGGGGGGGAAGGTGTTGTGTCGACATCGACACCATTCACAAATTTAGGCTGCATTTTTTCCTTTGCATTTATGCATCAAGATAATGCTTTTGTGAAACCATTCTATTATACATACAAATCTAATCAAGAAGTAGCCTTAACTAATTAATTTATACCATTAGGGAAAGGGGGGTTGGCAACTACAATTGTATGCATCTTGGCTGGGGAAACAATTTCGTCACGACGTGGCGAGGCGGGGCTATGCAGATTAGGAGCGGCGTTCTGAAAGAGATGCATCCAGCTTCTGTGAACTACTGAGCGGGACACTTGCTCTGGTAAAGACTGTTCTAGGACGCTTTTGTAAACAACACAGACCGCTTTTGCTCGCCGAAACATCGCAACATGGCCTCAAAGTGTCCTAAGTGCGACAAGACGGTTTATTTTGGTAAGTGCATTTGTTGCAGTTTTCAATTTACTTTTAATGAATGACCGTCCGAGCCACACGACCAATACAATGACACTCGAGAAGGAGATCAGTGATAGCGCTCTAGCTGTGTGAACCAGTCCGCCGCTGTTGGTTGACAGTGTCGTTCATCTTTATGATGTAGCCTATTAGTAGTAAAACTAGTCTAGACTATTCATAACTTCATTGCATTGATATGTTTCCAAATATTCTCTAATGTAGTCACTCATATTGAAGACATGTAAACTATGTCTGCAATTACCAAAGGAATTCTGAGTAACGTTTGCAGGGTTTTTCAGCATAGGTCGGACCTTGGTGTTTGAAATAAGTTTTGTCAACACAATGATGTGCGTTGTAAATAATTGATAGTTAGACTCAGTCAGATAGGTAGCCTTTGGGCAAAAGTGGACAATTGGCCAAGTCAAAAACAGATTTGGCTCTAAATATTTTAAACAAAGTAGTCTATTTATTTTTATGAGAAATACCTTAGTCTAAATAGCCTATCACAAGACTTGCCATGTTGTCATATAAAGTGTTTTGTTTGTAAAATATTTAAACTTGGCAGTTCGGTTTGATTGATAAGCGTCCTTGCCAAATGTAATGATGACATATGGTGAATTTGCTCGCTAGCAGAGAAGCCTGCTCATGTGTCAGTAGGAGGCACAGTGACTTGTCAACAAAGATGAGAAATCGCCTGGCATGGAGAAAGTGCTTTGATTCGCACCCAGCCCCAGCGAGTAGATCTCTGATAGACCTAATATATGGGTAAACCTGTGGAAACCGTTTCAAATGCTCACCCTTTCTTTTAAGGAAAAATGTCAGATTATGGTGAACATTGCAATTAACGTGATTTCAGTCTTATTGACAAATGTCAGACAAATGTATACAGTACCTGCATGGTACCATATACATTCATCACTTGACAAGTACACAGGACTGTAAATCCCCCTTACGTAACAACAGTGGCTGTGAACATCGCAACTGCTGCTTATGCTGCAGGTCCCACGAGCTACCAGACTGGAATAATACGCAGGCAAATAAGATGTGCTGTGCCTGCAATACCGTCACGCACATGTGAATAATATATTACTTTGTAGCCTTCATTTTCAGCATCATCTCTGCATGACTCACAGCTATTCCAAGATAGATTTATGTTTATATAAAACCCTGAGATGCAGCCTGTAGAGGAGTTATGTATAACTGTGGTTGGTTTGGGTGTAGTTTGTTGTGTCCTGCATTGGGTGGAGTGTCCTGTAATGTCTGAGAGTGATGCTGGACAGCTACTGGGAGCAGCCTACTGGCATCAGCACTGGGGGAGTGAAGGAGCAGAGGACTGTGATATAGACACTTCAGTTATGGCAGGGGAGGAACAGAGAGGTCAAGGTGGGAGGCAGGCTCATCTGGGCTTCCCTCAGCCTGGTTGGGAACATCAGGACGATGTCACATAGAGGAATCTTAAGATACCACTGTAAGAGGAAGTTTCACACCCACACAACTCCTTGAGACTTAATCTGGATTGAAGGTTGTCTTGAAGTTAGGTTACAGGAATTGGTGATAAATTGGTGATAAACTACAAAGTGAATTAATTGTCTTCTCCAGAATTATATATAAATACGTAAATGTGACTCTGTTTCTAGTGGCGGAGGAGTAATTCCTGGTGCTGCCACAATGAACGGTCTGCCCCGCTGTGAATCCACCTGGTCCTCCAGATGGCATCTTACCACTATCCGAATTGGGCAGCTAGGCGTCAAACCTCCCCCTTTTCTTCTTCTGCGCATAGCGTCACTTTGCACGCCGGTGGCGAGCCACTGTCTGTAAAGGAAACACTTTGGTTTATGTAAAACGCTTTAATTATTTTCCGTCAGTGACTTTATTGTGCAGCTGTTTGTCGAATGTCTTAATTTCAACGCCACAAAAAAACGCTAATGTTGACCGCTGCGTTTGAATGTCCATGCCACCTCCTTACAGCTGCCTGTAGCAGGGAGCAATGCCCTAACTCAAATAAGTCTTCGTTATTTATCTTAAGAAGAACAGACATCAAAAAAGAAAGCTGTGCTCACTGGTATAAGAAAGGAGTGTGTGTGTGTGTGTGTGTGTGTGTGTGTGTGTGCACCCACGAGTGCACGTGAGCGTGTGTGTGTGTCCCAAAGTTTACATGGTGACTGCATATTTGTCAGTTCAGTTGGTAGATACTGGGAATACACAGGGGACTATTGACTGACATGTGAGCAGGACACAAACCCTGAGGGAACGCAGTGGAATCTAACAGTGGCCTGTGAGAGAGTGCATGCACAGCATAACGTAACACAGCTCACGAAGCATTCAGTGAACATGTATTTGGCTGTGCAGCCCAGTAACAGCAGCGTTGGCTCCCGTGCATGACAAACAGCAGCAGGGGTGTTTAGTGTAACTAAGACAAACGAGAAAATAACCAACTAATGTGCTGTGAGAATCTTTCTCTCTCTTTTACGCCTCAGGCCCTGAGTGTTTTCTTTTTTTTTTCTTCCTTCTTTACGTGCATAGGGGTAATATTGGTGGTTGTAAGTGGAAGGGGGAGTTGGGATGGCTTTCCTTAATTAGCACAAGGGTCTCCCTCATTTGTCCTTTCCCGGGCACAGAAAGCCCTGGTCCTCTCAACAGTTACGTGACAGTGTCGCAGGCCACACACTTTCCCACACATTTCCTTAATTATCATCCCCCCCACCTTGCTAGATGCTGGAGTAGCCATCTCTCCCCAGGGCAGTCTGAAAGCACCCTGTCACTTACATAACGCCAACCCTTGAGTCGCTGCTGAATAACCTGCGAGCCTCTGTGTAGTCATCCAGCGAGGGTCCTTTCTCTCTGGCCATTTGGGGCACAAATACGATCCTATAATGGATACGGTGTTAGACCTTAAAAGCCCCCCTCCGGGACAGGTGAAATCACCTAGTTTCTCTTTACTGCAGCTCCAGCTCTTACGTAACAACAGACGAGAAGGAGGATTTGTTTTGCTTTGAGGATATTTTGATTATTGATGGTTATGAAGCAATCTTGGTAACATTTTATTTAAAGACAAAGCTGTCATTAGTAAATGTGTTTTATACAATTGAAAGAGCTACTGGATAAATACATTATCTACAGTGTCTAGTGTATCTAGACACTGTGTTTGTGCCAGTTCAGGCCCCTTGTCCTATATACTGGTGCTCCACGGCAGAATTAATGGTACACTAGTCTGTAGACTGGTCATGCACGCCAGGTCTACATGTATCTGCTCCTATAGCCAGGGAGACAGTGTCCCGGTTGGTTAGAGATGAGAAGCAGTGTGGTGAAACTAAGCCCTAGGGAGGGAGGGGGAATAAGTTCCTAAAGCAAGGGCTGTTGTGTAGCCTTGCTTGCAGCTCTGACCAGTGCAGAGAGGATGTGAGTTAGCTGGAGCTCGTCTGTGTCAGCTGGTGGGACCTCATGAGCCCAGCGTCTTGAGCGGAGGGCTCCGTAGTTGCATCAGCCACAGGCAGGAGAGAACACTTGTGTCCCACAGGCGTTAATGCTTCAGCAGGAGCAGTGTCAGCAGCATCAGGGAGATGATTACGCACCCTGTGAACAAATCAATACCGTAATGCTCAGCACACTACAGTAATGGGCCGGTTAACTTAAGCAGATTCAAGTCAAACACGTCCTCCACAATAAGCTATTGGCAGGCTGTAAACTACTGTTTTGCATGGTGACTTTTTACTATTTAATTAAAGACTTGTCTTTCGTTAATTTCACAATAAATCTTTTCAGATCACTGTTGATGCAATATACTGTACAATATGGGCTATGGTTTGCACCCAATTGTATATCTCTGCTTGTTTGATAATAAATTGCTATTTAATAATGACAACTTTGTTTTAATTTCTAGAGGTAATAGTCTCCCAATTGGTAGTGCAAGCTTTCGGCTGTCAGTCAAACAAACGTTCCATGCACAAGGAAAGTAATTTGAACACTCCAGTCTTGAAGCCTAGAGGCCATGTTCTCATATTGTATAACTCTGAAGTAATTTGTACCTTCTATGGAAAATGTGTTTAGGTGCTGGTCCCAACCAGAACATTATTTTGATTTAGTATCTTGTCATTTTAGAGCATTTTTAACAATTTTAGCAAGGTGAAAATATTCATAATGTTCATGTATGCACATTTCCTCTAATGAATTCTGACCGCTGCTGAAAACACAAACGTAACAGGGCGGTATGCTTTAGTGGCCTCCATGGCCATTGTCTTCTTGGCCAAGGAAAAGGTCTGCACGTCCTTGTGTTTGCATTCCAGCAGAATGGACCATGGGTGTGAAGGAGGAAATGCTGGCTGCTTGTTTTTTCCTTCCTCCCACTGGCCCAGTGGTGCAGACTAGTTAAGTGCTGCTTGTTTACCTCCTCCCAGCGTCGTCTGGTAGCCTAGTACCTTTTCTTGTGGTGCCCGTGCTCTGAGCTCACATACCACAGTCAGTTCAGAGTAGCTGTGGGGTTACGTTTGTTGTGGGCTCAACACAGAGATGTGACCAGTAAAAGATAAGCTGTGTGAACCCAGCTGCCATTGATTAAAGGATAGATATGAGACTGTGCAGGAATAGGGCTGTGTGTGTGTGGGTGGCAGGCTACAGTGAAAGGCTTAACAGATGGGTCTAAATTACTGAGGACTGGAACAGATTGAATCCAGCTAACCATATATATATTTAGAAAATATTTACAATAATATCAGTTATGTCGTCAATATGCAGGGCCAGTTCAGCACAACTTAATTGTCTCTCAAACGTGTGCCTGAGCTTTGGCCCGAAAGCTATTCCCCCAGTTTAAAATGGCAGCCCCATTTAGGGAGTGTTAAAAACCCAAAGATTGATTGGCACTTTACTGCGTGGGCCATGGGATATACAGTAATAGAACGTTCCAATCCCCAGAAACATTAGCCCATTTAGTCCTTGTGATTCTATCTTGTCTATAGGTGATTAACAGTAATATACATGCTCTACTGTACTCTTGCTAGCAGCAGGCACAAGTCTCACCCCCGCTGTCAGGCTCACTATAATTCCCCCACCCGGGTTGTCCCCTGATCCACTTATTGGGTGATAAGAGAGAACCATTGAGATTTCAGCACCATGCCAGCCGCTGATGGATGTGTGTACCGCACTGCATGCATGGTGGAGTGTAGCTGTGCAAATGTTGCTGTTTATCTGATGGGAACTTTTAAGACAAATTGCCCCAATGTCTTCCTTATCTTCCAGCCCATTCCACAATGAGCTATGGGTCTGTTGCTCAGCTGCAGCTGCCCTTTTAAGGTTGATAATTAAGCAATCGTAATTAAGGCATTTGAAGAAATGGGCCATTAGTGTTCCCCCTCAGACCCCTCGTTAAATTACAAGTTCTAATGCCCTGTCCAATTACACCGTTCGCCCTGGGCCTGTTTCAGTGAAGCACTTCTCCGTGGCAGAGGGAGCATTGTGTCTGTCCAAACAATGAGCATAATGGCTAGCCTTCTCTGATCGCATGTTGAGACACAACATTTAATGAAGCAAACGGTGGATTTATCTAATGATGGCATGGCTTTGCTTTGGTGTTGCGATGTTGTTAGAGTTGGTAGTATCACACCGGTAATCTTATAGGGCTGTGGAATGTTTACAACAGGCTAATGTCTATGTGATGCTGTTTTCTCCCTTTCAGGTGATTTCCTTCCATCAGATCTTATGACTACGTGCACAATAAGAGAATAATATGTCCTCTCCTCTCTCTCTAAAAGAAAACACGATAGGCTACAGACAGCTCTTATGAATGTTGTAAGGCTGGACCAACCAGCTAATGGCAGCTGTGTGTTGCCTGTTCCTATAGGTAGTATAACACAAATATTGTTCACCTAGTAAAGGGTACGGTTTGAACAATGCTTATGTTTTAATGACTACTTTTATCTTGATTGTTGTCTAGCATTGCATTTAGTTTCATAAAAAAATTATGATGTTTAATTACTATTATTAGTTGTTTTTTAATTTTACGATTTACATATCCGTACCATTACATTATGTAAAGGTAATGCAATGATAACCCAGAAGCCTAAGTAGGCACTGGATGTTTTAGATTCCCAAACACTTTGCGGACAGGATTTAGGACAGCTCAGCAATATAGACCATATTGACGGTACACACCTTTTAGCCAGGAGAGCTTACATGTAGCGGAGGGGCTTCCACATGGAAGCTACTGGAAGCTGCTTCCAGCGGTGGCACTATCACATGGTTCTTTTTCTGACCTGTAACTGCTGCTGTTGTCCTGGCATCTGTCCTCTCTTCTGGTTAGTGCGCTGGAATGGCAACAGCTGTTGACAAACAGTATGTTAACGAGTCACTAATAAAATGTTTTAAATGAAATATCAAAACCCTTTACTATGGTTAGAAACGGGGTTTTAAACATACAAAGTTCCCCATTTATAGCTCTTGTGGCACCAGGTAGGGCATTGGTCTGAATAGGTTGGTTGTCTTGGAAATCTTTAAACATTATGTTACAGTGACTGCAGCAAATAATGAATTATAGCTAGACATTTTTTAGTCCACAGTCAGCATAGACAGGTAGAACAGGTGCAACCATACCTACTGTACACACCCACACACAGTTGTGTGGCCTCGAGTCAGTATGCAGTGAGAATTGTTTCAATGCAAGAATTTGGCACCCATTAATCGTCATTGTTGACTGTTTACATGGATATCAGAATGGAGTCGCACATTCCCATGGTACTGCAGTGCAGACAGGTCATAACCTTGATTGACAGATTCACTTCCATCTGCCAGTAGGTCACTTCAATCAAACTAACTGCGTGGGATAGGCAAATGGATTAGCATGTGTGTGTGTGTGTGTGTGTGTGTGTGTGTGTGTGCCTGTGTGCCTGTGTGCTAATGTAGATAGTTGTGTGCCTCTATATCCCTTGATGCCAGTTATGTTGTCACTTGGCATCACTAATCACTAATCACAGGCCACCATGTCTGGCTAAATGTACTGTAACTCCCATACTGCAGGACATGTAACCCCTTTTACACTGCCCACTGCTATATAAACCAGGGAGCTGGTGGATGAGGATTTTTATTAGGAGGTGCATCACAATGCAACACACACACACAGGGAATGACAAGCTGGCAGGGGTTAGTGTTCATTGCTGCAGTCACCTTACAATAATGTCTAGAGGACTCCGTAGGATTGTCTTTGCCCCTCCAGCCAAGAGGAAATTTAACCACCGAGGAGATTGATTACACACCCACTGGTCCTGTACATTGAAACACTGTCTAAAGGTGCACCGGGTGTTTTTGGTTTGCTTATTTAAAAGAAGATGACACTTTCTATGTATATATATCTTTGCCTCACACACACACACACACACACCTGCATGTGTATACTGTACGTCCTTTACAGTACACACCATATAGGAGACTAGAGGATGTTTGGAAGTCAGTTTCTGATTTAATGACTTGCACAATGTCGTGTGTGTGTGTGTGTGTGCGCGTGTGTGTGTGTGCGCGTGTGTGTGTGTGTGCGTGCGTGCGTGTGTGTCGAGTGAGTGTGCCTTGCCTCGATAAGAAAAGGGACTTCCTCTGCTGTCCTGCCCTGCATGACGTCTTGGGGCCCATTGTTTGGTCACAGGCTAGGTTTATAATTGGACGGAATAATTTGGTTCTCTCTCGTGTCCTGGGACGCAGGGGCGGGACCAGGGGAAAAGGGGGGTGGTGGCGACGAGTAGAGTGTTTTGGTGTGGGGGGGATTGGGTCTCTGTACAAAGAGATCTGGGTTAGCCAGGCATCCTGCTGTCCTAGTTGCTTATGGACTCACACTTCTGTCTGTTTGTCTGCCTGTCTGTCTGTCTGCCTGCCCTGCCATGACATCACCGCGGCATCCTGTACGGGACACGCGTGCCCTCCCAGAATTCCCTGCTCGTGTGAGCGCTCTCTGGGACGTCAACATTGTTTAGCGCCCGCCGACACAGACAGACTAATTATTATTGTGTAGTGAGACAATGGAGAACGTAATTCCCCCTCTGGAGGCCGGCGAGGGAACAGCACAACACATTATTTGTCATACAAAGGCCAATACAGCGATAACGGAGAACACACACAAAGGGGTTTGTTGAGAGCTACTTGTATATAGGGCTTTATCTGATGTGTTGTCGCTCATATATCATCTTCTCTCCCCTTCTTCCCCCCTCCCTCCCTCCCTATCTCTCTCCCTGTATAGCTGAGAAGGTGTCATCGCTGGGGAAGGACTGGCACAAGCTGTGTCTCAAGTGTGACCGTTGCAACAAGCTTCTGAACGCTGGAGGCCACGCCGAGGTCAGTATGATGTCACCATGGCAACACACGGCTCACTGTAGACTTGAGAGGGGGGTGTCATGGTCCATTTGTCATTGGGTGGTCATTGTCACCCACCTCATGTGAGGTCAGGCTCAGCTGCAGTGAAGTGACAATGCCTTGCTCAGGGGCACTTCTGCAGGGTGGATCGTGGCTGCCACGGCAGGCAGGGTTTACAGTGTCTGTCTGCAAGCGCGGGCAGGCTGTGTGGGCTTGGATTCTGTGAAGACACACGTCCTCTGATGCTAGAGACACTGTAGGTCTGTGAGAAGGATGTATTGTCCTGCGTAGCTACACACGCTTCATTTTAAAACTTAACAGCCTCTGATGTTGGACATAGCACATATACTGTTTTGCTCATGTGCAATCTTACAAGGGAAGAAAATGTAATTGGGATACTCTCTCACTTCAAGTTTTACGATGGATGTAAAGACTATATTTGTGTAGCATTACGCTACAATGAGTTAAATGCATGCCACCGTATCTAATGTCTGTGTTTATGCACAGGTTAACAAACTCAAATGTGGCCAGTGTAATGTGAGTGATCGCTTTCTTTTGAGTGGCGTGGCTTTTATAAGATCTGTTTTTGTTTCCAGTGTTGCATGTTTTGGTTATGCTAGGGCAGATGCGTGTACTTGAGCTTCACTGTGGCTTCACTGTGGTTGCATCCCTAAAGATAGGCAGCCAGACTGGGAGTTCATCTTCTTCTTCTTCCATTACATGACTTTACTTTCATGCCACAGCATCATTTCCTCACTGTGGGTTATGGCGGGCCAGTGGTGTTGACTATCTGCTGCGTTCACTCTTCGCTTATCTTTCGCTTTGCTCTTGGCCTTTCACGACCTGGCCAGAGATTCAACTCTCACCCTGTCTGAGTTGGGCCAATATTATCCCCCTTGCTCCAAGTTTCTGTTCAGCTGATACGTGATCCAGGGCTCGCTCACCACAAAATGTCCTGCGAGATTCGGGAAGGATGCTGTCCTGTCATTTAATCTCTATATGATTACAGTAGTATGCATACGCTGCATGTCTCTGGGGTTGCTTCAACTCACACACACTCACACACACACACACACACACCCCTTTTCATCATCTGCTTCATCCTCTCTTTGTGGATACCGTCCAATTCCCACCCTAGTCTGCATCGTCACGGCAACATCCTGACTTTAGAAGGGAAAGAAACACAAGTGGGCAGGGCCATGCTACCGGGAGCTTGTCCGTAAAGATAATGGAGGAATGTAAGGGGATTGTGGGATAGGGGAGGGGGCCATGTTCGTCTCTCTTCGCAAAATGGCTCCCGTCGGGAGCGGGAAGCCTGACGTGGCCTCTCGTCCCTGGGTGAAAGCTGGCCGTCAGGCCCCCTCAGGGCAGATGGCCAGTGGAGAAGCAGGTCAGCTGTAAAGCACGGCTGTGTTAATCCACCTCAATGTGCCATGTGCACAGATCTGACTGGACCTACTGTAGCAACCAAGCTCTCCAGTTGTGGCAGTGTTGAGCAGAATGGAGGGATAGCTGGATGGATTGATAAGCCTGGGGGAGACAGGCTTGGAGGCCACATCCTGGCATCCATCTTTTCCATCTTAAGGGTCCGTATGCCCTGATTGAGAAATGGACACAGAACCTCAGTGATACTGAGCAGTACCGGTCTAGGCCTGCCTGGTAGACAATGGAGCTCTGTCTTCATCCTGTCCTGAGAAAGCTATCAGTGCTTACTCATGGGCTAGCATTGGAAGCCAAATCTGCACGGAAAAAGGGTGTGTGTGTTTGCGCGTGCGTGCGTGCTGCTTTAACAGTAGCACGTCCTGTCATGGCTAATGCATTATTGAGGGTGAAAGAAAGGCCTTTTCAGTCTGGCTGTCTTCTGCGGAGCAGGCTCATGTGGCTCTCTCTAAGGAGGGCATGTGTGGTGGAGGAGCAAAGGATTGTGGGTAGCAAGTCCCTTCTTTTAGGCCTCCAGAAGACTGGCCCCTTGCCTGTGCCATCCGCTTCCCTTCTCATGTATGGGCACTGGGCACAGGACCAGTGGCATATTTGGCTTCTTTCCATGGTGTAAAAAAAAACAAAAAAAACGTTTCTAGCTAACCGTTAATCGCCATCTTCCCAGCATGCATCAGTGGAGGGACTATCTGTCTCAGGCCTGTCTGATAGCTCATTGGAAACACACATGAACAGGAAGTACATTGTGAGGAAATTAATTAAAAACATAATACATCCTCTGTTGTTATAATTTTTGATGTTTGTTATTTATGTTTGCATTAGCAGTATTTTATTCTATCTTTGACTGTTTCTCCTACAGCACGATGGAAGGCCCTACTGCCACAAGCCATGTTATGCTGCCCTCTTTGGGCCAAAAGGTGCAGTTCGCTTCACCATCATACTGACACAATGTGAAACAGCATTTTCTCCTGGCTTTATAAATCCTTGTACAACATTTAAACTTCCTGATGTTCAGGTGTAAACATCGGTGGAGCGGGCTCTTATGTGTACGACACACCTGTCAATAACAACCCATCTGCCTTGGAGTCAGGCGTCAAAACTGAGGAGAGGAGAGTCTTCGCACCCAGGGCATCAGCAAAAGGTGCGTGTGCAAGCGGATGCTATCATTGTCCTCTGCGTCATTTAAACGAATTGTTGACCTGCTTTTGACCAAGTTAAGAACAGTTAAAACCAACACAAGTCAGGCAGAGATAATATCATTGAACAGAGGGGGGGGGGGGGTGAGTTTCCACCCTTTCTGCAGACCAGAGTGACCCAGCCTTCCATGCAAGTCAATGGGGAGGTACACGTGTTTCACAACACTATTGCCCATTAGTCCTCTCTGGGGCGTTAATGGGTATTTAGATATATAACATGAATTGTTGAGTACCTACGATCAATATGAGGCCACAGTGATAAATGGGCTTTGTCTCAGGCCATGCATGTCAGACGTAGCTGTCTGGGCGCTGCTTGCCACAGCCTCCACGGCAACATGCCGCTGGCGACACGCCCACCTATGAGATGGGAAGCGGTCCATTTTTGCTCCGTGGAAATGGATTACAATGCTGCGTCTTTGTGTGAATACAATGTCTTTGGTAAAGGGATGGAAGCAGATGGAAGGATGTGTCGCCCTGTCTCGCACTGTTGAGTAAGCCACAAAGGGCTGCATGTGCACAGAGAAACTTCTAAAGGGACTTTCTCAAACGTATCAATCTGCCCACTAAAGACATGCTTTGTGTGTGTGTATACATGTGTGTGTGTGTGTGTATGTGTACGTGTGAGGTCATGTTTTATGGCGAACTATAAATCACACCTAATAGGAGTCATTTCTATCGTAAAAACGTTGACCAGTCGATGCTGGATAGCGTTGAATCTGTCAAGCAGGCTTCAGTAATACAATAGTGCACAGCCAGGGAAAAACATATGGTTTCACAAGTGACGGCTCCACCTAAACATTTCTGAGTTAACAAAGAAAAACGTTCTAACTTTACAGACTGGTGAAGCAGGAACAGTAACAAATAATATATTTGGTTGTGTCCAATCAGAGCGCAGCCTTTAGCTGCCTACCTGCAGACACAGCTGGGTCTGGGGAATACAATGACTTAGCCATGTGCTGCCAGCCAGTCTAGCTGGGATCAACAACTGGGTGTGGTTAAACTGGGAGATAGATACATGTAAATGAAGCACTGCATTTAGTTTGAGGCCAAGTGGTACATCTACGCATGAGATGCATAGAGCACAGGAAATGCAGTGCTAATTCTGATTACTGTCTGCTGAAGGCAATAACTAGTCACAGCACTTCACATCAAGTATGCAAGTATGCAGTCATTTCCATTTGGTATTCACTTGTATCCCAATTGCATCCCATAATCTACTCCCGTCCCTCGTACTCCCCTGAAGTGAAATAACAACCCATAATAAGAGCGGCTTTTGTCTACACAGCTATAAATGGACAGCCACAGACAATGGCATAGTCGCTTAATAAACCTATTGCTTTGGTGCTGTGCATTATATAATGTTTGTGTGTGCGTGTGTGTGTGTGTGTGTGTGTGTGTGTGTGTGTGTGTAGCTGGCAGCATTACCACTTTCTCCGGTGAAGCCAATTTATGCCCCAGATGCAACAAGAAAGTTTACTTTGGTAAGAACAACCACATGCCTATATTAACTTGGTTGATAAATGATGGGGCTGGGCTAGGACATGGAAAATAAGTAGTTCATTATATGTGTTTTCTCTTTCTGTGCAAACTGTTTTAATTTGCAAACGTGTGGGTGTGTGTGTGCATGGTTCCTAAAGCTGAGAAGGTGACATCATTGGGGAAAGACTGGCACAGGCCTTGTCTGCGCTGTGAGAGGTGCAGCAAGACCCTATCTGCTGGTGGCCATGCAGAGGTGAGGAACAGATATGGTGTTTAGCTTCTAACCCTCATTAGAGGGCAGCAGTTGAACTGAATTCACTGTATTGTCTTGTTAACAGCATGACGGCCATCCTTACTGCCACAAGCCCTGCTACGCTGTTCTGTTTGGACCCAAAGGTAACCGCTAGGTGGTGCTATTGTCCACCAAATATCCGCTACACTTGAACTAGCATGTTTTGTGTCACAGCACAGCATCAATGCGGTTGTAGA
>JAODVN010070290.1:0-10155 GCA_025434125.1 Chologaster cornuta
AAAAAAAGTTCCACACACATAAAAAATAAACACAAATAGAGGTAATCAACAGGTAATTCGGGACCTCTGGGTGCTCATGGGGCCTGCTGGGGGTCCTACAAACTATTTGAGCCCATAATGTATAATACACATCAACATAACTAAAACCTTGTTATTAATATACTAATCTGCAAATATTTGAACGGTTTAGCATGGAATAGGCAGAATGGTGAATATTTCTCAACTAAATTAAATATATATTTTTTAAATCTAAAAGGATGATTTATTTAATAACTTTCTGGATCATATTGAGTATCAAAACAATCCTGTCTTAACCATGCCATGATTCTTCAGATGAAGACGCACTTTGGCTACGAACAGTGAGATTCTTATCAAAACTGAATAACAATGTCTATGAATTATATATTAACCTAAATAAGCATCTTATTTGAATAGTAATTGTGCAAATCCGCCACTCACCATAATAAAACTGTAAGATTGTTGCTCATAGCAACTGAGTGACCTAAGGCCCATTTGACTGGCTGGTGCAAGAACCTGCCATTTTATTGCACCAGCCAGTCAAATCTGTAGAAGTGAGGTAAATTAATAACCTGACATGCCAGAGGAATTGTTGTAACAAATCCATCTGATGGATTAACCATCTAGTTGTTTTCTCTTGTCGGCACACCTAACCACACCCGTAATCGGTATCAACACAAGACTGATTGGAAAGTTCAGTTGTTACTCTGAGACATTTAAAATGATAGGCTTTCCAGACTGATTCTCAATGTGAAATTAAACTGATGGTCTCGCAAGTATATGAAAGCTACAGTATATGAAAGCCCATCCTGTGCCACGTTGATCACCAATGGATAAATGTATTATACACACACATTTTATAGACCATTACTATTTGCAAGTAAGTACACTATAGGCTGCCGCTATACAGTACATTTGTAAATATTATTGCCATATTGTGGAAAAGATATACAATTTCATGGCAGAAGCTTTCGTTATTGTTCTTCATTACAGTATTGTTTGTTCATTTGGTGGGTGGGGTCCATAGCTTTGCAGGTTTTCTCTTTAAAAAGCACCGCAACAGTTTGCTTGGCTGTTGGATTTGTTTTAGAAGAGAACATATGCTCTCATCCTGTAAAGAGATAAGTGATATTTGATATAAAAAACATTATGTCAAAATATATATTGTAACTTCACAGTTCAGTCTCTCTACTGACTTTTGAGTAACATAACCTACCGTGATGAATCTCTCTGTGTCTGGATTGAATTTATATTCCATATATGTTTTGATCTGGCTAGCAGGAGCTAACACATGGAGGTGAAGATGGTCTACTGAGGTGTACGGAGGTAGGTGGAACCCTATCCTATGTAAACAGGAATGATATAGTCAAGGTGTCTATTAATGTATAGATTGGATAGATACTGTATGCTTGCCTACTCTTTTGTTTCTCCCCATACATACCTTACATTGTTCAGATCAGTCACACCTTGGTCACATAATACAGATTTTCCCATATCAGCCATTCTTTCAACTGGCAAATACATGACAAATAAACTTCTTTAAAAAATAGGCTTCGTTAACACTTATGTAAGTGGCAGCGAGCTCAATAACCGGCATGTGCCCGAAGATATACTCACCCAGGCCAACATGTTTGTTATAAAGTGAACAACAGCTGACTATGTGTTGTCTAGGTATAATTAGGTAGTGATGTGGAGCAGCAGAGTTTATGTCCCGGAAGCAAACCAGTTCGCCATTCTGTTGGGAATTAATGAAGTTAAAGTCAAAACATGTGGATTATAACAATAGGACCTTCCCGACCGGTTTTGCAAATGCGCCTATATTTATTAGTATATAGGCCTATACTATTCGAAATACGTTTAAACGTCTTCATTAGCCGACTAATCATCCATTCTATTTAATACAAAAGTGAATAGGCTAGGTCTTCTTTAATAGAAATAGACCGCAATATACCTTTGAAATGATTTCAGCATGTTCCTTGCCAGTCGCGATCAAACAGAAAGAACAGGTTTCATCAACCATAGTTGGTTGAAAACAACCTTATCAATATGTTTTCAATTGAGACCTAGACCTATCACGACGCCGGCTCTCTATGATACAAGTTTAATAAACAGGCCTTGTGGTGACAAGGATTTTCAATATGCGGAAGTAGGAATGTACAACATGGACAGTGTGTTACGGCCGTGTGCAAGGAGATACGAGCTACATCAGTTACTTCCAAACATGTAATTAGCCATTATTTAGAATAAATCAAAAATATTAGATTAAATAACATTTATAGTAGACTATTTATTGCTATGTAATTACAATTATTGGAATAATTACCATGGTTTGTAAACCTTTTTGTTTTCTTCATGACAGGGGAGGATATATTTTGCATGAATCTTCAAGTTGGACAACTAAAAAACAAACTATGAATGTATCACTGGTCATTTATATGTATACTTAAGACATTTATTTAGGCTTAAATGTGGTAGCAATAACAATAAATGGATCACCTGTGATATTACAGAAAAGTACAGTTTGTGATTGACAAGAAATAATACTGAAAGAACATTCACAGTTACAAACACTCAACAGCTACCACAAATATATTTACATGAAGCAACACCGTATAACTATATAAGCACCACCTGGAATTAGTGACTAGTGACATCACAACTTTGTCCGCCATGTTTAAACAAGGCAAATTCATGCACTAAAAACCTGCACGCAATGTAATTTTCTTAGTATTAATAAAACAGCTCTACTTGTGTTAATTGAGAACAGACAAATATCCCTTTAACCTTAAAGTAGTAGTTTGTCTAACGCTTTCCGTCTGTAGTGGTGAACAAACAATTAGCAACAACTTTAAATTTGAAACAAGATCTAATATTAATTATATAATTAATATAGGTGCCGCTGAACTTTTCTGTTCAATAAATGAAGCATTGATCAACCCCGCACTGCAAAGTGATGTCACATGACAATACTGGTTTCAACCCTCTTATATTGCTTATCAAAATCAGGGAGCCAAAAAAATTGGTCATGACAAAGGACCATGGAAATATTGGCACAAAAAAAGTGCTTTTTGAGATACATTAACCTTTTCACAAATCAAATTAACAGAAACACTTTTATTAAAATGTTTCTTTAGAGAGGAAAAAAGTTAAGTTAAATCATAAACAAATGATACATCATTATAAAACATGAATGCACAACAAAAATATAAAAAAGAAAAATATTTGGTCATTGCAAACCTACCTCCTGAATTTTCCTTTCCTGGCAAGAAAGTAATATTTCGATTGTGAGGGCTTGTTACATGAAACTTTTACTTATCAGCAGCTTTAGTGAAATAACGACTTAAAATTCAATAACAAGACTGAGAAGGACGACACCCTGTTGTAAACAATTACTCAATTTTATGTAAAACAAGATTTAACTAGGAAGATATGCAGTTATGGTGAGAGATGTGAAATTCCGAATGCACTAGATGGGTAGCGCAACATAAGCCAATTATATACCCCCCCCCCCCCGCCATACTGTAGGTTTAATGTGTGTCATACAAAATAAGCATTTGAAAACCTTTCTTTGAACAGAATAAATTTACAGTCATCATTTGTAGTATTTCCATCGAATATGTAGGTAATCTTTAATAATTTTTAGGCAGTTAAAGCAGACTTTTTCATACCTTATTTGTAAAACTCAGTGACATTACTGTTGAGTTGTTTGACCCTGATAGCCAAAGGACAGCCTTAACTATACCCTTTTCTTTCCCAGAAGCATATGGTGGAAAGCCATGCATGCTGGGATAGCTGGGATTTATAAGTAGACGAAAGACACCTTCCTCATACATCCATACTGTTTCAGTGTGTGTGTGCGCGTATGCATGTATATCACACACTACTTGGTCTGTCTCTAGGTATCTATCAGTGCCATCTAGTGGTGTATACAGACACAGCATTTTAGCGTGGAGAGCTACTATAGACATGGCCAGAGCAGCTACTCAAAGGTCCACACCTCCAGACTGTGGATGTTGAAATCCTGCTGGGTGGAGAGGGGCTGGTTGTTGAAGGTACTGCAGCTGGTGGTGGTGCCTCGGTAGAGCTCCGCATCCAACCACAACCCCAGCTGGCCACTAGAGGGAACAGAGGGGGAGACGGAGAGCAGGGCATTGGACATTTCAATTCATTGGCACTACGTCACCTAGGCAACTCTGTGCTGAACGTCTGATACCCCTGTAAGCTCAACATGGAACTCTCATACTTCAAGAACCATTGGTAGTTTGCATTGTCACACACAAGTTTGTCTTTGTAATAACCGTAGCCTACAAATTGTACACATTTACAAGACCTGGAAACAGAGTCCTGTTGTTTAGTTTTCCTCATCACAAGTTTAACGTCCACAAACATGCACGACAACAAAACGATTTAACTCAATGACCAACATTGAGTTAAATCGTTTTGTTGTCGTGCATGTCAATCACCTTACCTTGCTTGTCAAGTTGGCGGGTACTGATGCAGTTAGCCAGCGCTGTGTGCCAAACTTTACCCATGTACAGTAAAGGCTGGCTCTACAAGACTAAGTGCTGATAAGTAGCACAAAGCCAAATGAGATGCCCAATGCTAACTTCCCTCCAACATCTGATTATTGTCCTTTTACATAACTTTGCACATACTTTGCACTCTTATCTGCACTTTTGTCTTTTAATATTCATCCTTTGCCCAATACTACTATTTGTACATGCTTTATGCTCTGTAGGGTCGTAGCTGCACTTAAACGACTATAGAATGTACTACACTTTCTATATTTGATGTAGTATTTTTTGAATTTGTGTATTCTATATACTATGTTTTCCTGCACATTTGAGCTTTGTCTCGGCCAGGTCGGCGTTGTAAATGAGAATGTGTTGTTGTTTTTATTTATTTAGCAATAGAAAGGCAGACAGTAAAACATAGCATATCAGCACATATTTGACCGGATAATCTGATAAATGTACGCCAATGTTTGACGCATATTGTGTATATTTATTTATCATCTATGCATTATTCTTTTAATTAGAAGAACCCACTCAGAAAGTGCATCTGAAGTTCATTGTATACACTGTTCAAAGACAATATTTCTAAGTATTTTTGTGTTTCCCTCCCATAAGAATATAGATATTGATATGGATCTTGTATTATGATGACTTACCCGCCTCCTCCCATTTGCAGAGAATCAGTATTGCCTTTTACAAAGTAGGAGTTCTCCCCAGTCCAGCGGTACACCTAAACAGGAAACAAACATTTTATTTTATAGGATATACCTTCTGCATGTGCTTGTAACTGTGTTCAGTTGAATGCATACCTGAATCTCAGGACAGAAGCTGTAGAGGAATGTTTCTCCAGTGCCAAAGTAGTGTTCACTCACTCTGAAGGGATGGGTAGAGAATGCCCCAAACACCTGACAAGTAATGATGTGCTTTAGATTGTTGTCAAAGGGTCACTATTGTAATGTTGTGCACAATGTTTTAAGTCTTTCTGACAATTAGCCAAAATGATGCATTTCTGTATTATAACCAATCATCTACAACCTACCTTCCAACTTCCAAAAGTTGAAACCTAACAACGTAGAAATAATTCTGGCTGGGATCAGCATGTTTACTGAACCATTGCCAATACAGCAATGCTGCAAGCGGAGTCTAGCTATATCTAATGGATAATGGATGTATAATTCATTATTCATCTTTGTGTAAAGTACAAAGAAGCTGATGGAGCAAGACAGCAGACTTAGTCTGATTCCTCAAGCTCCAATTTCATTTCACCACCAGCAAGTCTGGAAGCCTTCAAAGGTCGACCATCTACAAAACAATCAGACCAAACGGCGCATAGCCGAGATGTCTCCCAATGCTCTATATATATATATATATATATATATATATATATATATATATATTCCTTTCGCATGCCATAGTGCCGATTTTATGAACAGCCATTCAGGACTCTCCCGATGGTTATGCCGTCCATATAGACGGCAAACTTTCCTCATGTGGTGAGTGGTAGAGTCTTCCTCTCTTCAACGAAAGAGGGAATACTGTGATAATCAATGAAGGAATTACTAGCTCAAAGGTTCCATATCATTCCAATATCCAGCTGTAATTCTAGACCTAGTTTTTCGCCTTCAGCGGAACATTGCGTATCAGCTTGCCTTGCAGGAGGACATGTCATACTACTTACAATCTAGCTATGACATCACAACTGAGGTCATTTCTTATAGGACTGTTATGCTACGATTTCCCCTTAGCAAAAGCAATTCAATTTCAGATTCCTTCACACAGCGCACAATGACCACAGAACTAGACAAGTATGACCGGGACCATTACCAACGCAGCAGCGCACGCGTGTCATTTTCACGTTCCAACGATCATTCAAAACAGCTGTTGATGTACGTAGAGCCAATCTCCGTGTTTGTGTACACACCTGCTGGTCCATGTCTTTGACTACTAGCAACACAGGACTGTCCACGTCAGCCAGGCTCCTGTACAGCGTCTTGAGGCTGGTGCCGTGTTTCACTGTGCTGTAGGCCAGCCTCCAGGGGTAGGCCTGCACACGGGCAGGCAGGCGGCAGGCCAGCTGGGTACCAGACAAGACATGCAGGCAGTTTGTGTACCTCTGCGCATCACCTGTAATTGACAGGCTGCACGTGGAAGCCTATGGCTTACCTTCTCTGTGTGCGTGTCCTGCAGCAGGTCACTGCTGTCACTTAGTATTGGCAGCGCCTCTACTGATAGGTCTGTGTCAAAGCTGCCGAAGCTCTGCCTTCGTTTGGCCTCGTTTATGGTGATTATCTAGAGGAAAGAAACCACACAGGCATTTAGACATGATGGTCATTACAATGTAGGCACTGTAACTCACTGGCTGCTGGCAGGGAGGCCTCAGAACATTTGAGAAATTATGAGAGAACCAAAAACTCTTTTAAACATTTTATTTAGAATAAAAAAGTATTATAGATAAGTATTTATTGTAAAATCTGAATTCAGAAAAAATATACAGCATATCTTATTTACCCTGCCCCTTCCTAATTGCCTGCCAGGAAAACTATTACAAATTGTCAGCGTTTATCTGGTAACTTTATGCGTTCATGTTGTTCAACATAACTGAAACATTGCATCTAAAACTGGTTGAACATATTTGTAATAAAAAATTACTCGTTATTGCATTAAATAAAATGTGAAAGGGCTTTTAGGAAAAGGGGGGCCCCAGCCAGAAGCTAATACTATTTGCGGGGCCATGGCGTGGAAAAGTTTGGGAACCCCTGATCTAACTCGCCGACACCCTGTCCAAGAAATACTAGAGTAAAAGCATGTTCTGTTCATATGAATATCACCCTGGCCTCCCCCCCCCGCCCCAAAAAGGAAACACATTTTACACTATTCTGCTACCACAGTATATCACCAATCGTCTTTATCCCCACACAACAAGACAAGAACTTAGAACACAATTCTTCTAACTGGGCCTCGCGCTCATTTTAAAATGCAGTGTGACCGTGCTTACTAAGCATGTCCCTTATCACTACGCCCTATAGACACTGATAACTTTATTAAACAACTGAAAACGTTTATTTAGACAGGCGTTTGGTTAGCTTTTAAACATTTGTATGTACTTTTTATTTATATAATGGACCATGTTAATTCTTTTTGTTTCCCAATTTCTGTTTTTGTTAATGCATTTATCCTGTATTATGTATTATGTTTCAGTTTTGCTTATATTTAGTAAGCAAGTCATGTTGGCATTTTATACCTGCTATATAAATACATGTACTTAATGAACGTGCTTAAGGACATTAGACCTCTCACACTCATTTCTAAAGAACCCACCTCCCAGCTGCAAGATGCAGGGTCGCTGAAGAAGTCGTCAATGACGTCCAGCTCATCTTTCTCCACCACAACGAAACCTTGCTCACGCGCTTCCTTCCCATACACGTCCGGAGACCACTGGACGAAGAACGCATAGAGGTGGTCCACTCTGTAACACAGAAGGTATCTGAATGACTGGTGGACATACTGGAGATGGGCAAATATTGACTTTCAGATCAGCTACCGATATGTTTGGGGTGCTTCCTTTCTTATTGGTTGTGTTCCAGAAGATTCCAGTGTAGCCACAGTCAGAGCCACAGAAAGCAGAGGGCGTATACATGTGTGTTATGCATTCATGCATGCTAGGTACGGCTGCGTACCTTTCCTGTGGCACAGCGAACCAGTATTCTGGCTGCTTTCCACGACTGCCAAACGAGCGGGTGGGGCTAGTGTTCGTCCCGGTGGCAAATGACTTTCTCATTGGCTTCCCCACTTTGAAACATAGGAACATGGGTGGGTTCTTACTCTTCTCCTCTGAAGACAGAAGCATATCTATGGAAACGTGGAAGCGTAGGCTTAGTCAAGATTCACAACACAAACCGTGTTGGGTAAGTTACTCTGAAATTGTAATAAGTTACTAGTTGAATAATACTCCTTCAAAAAGCAATATTACTGGGGATTAAAAGTAATTTGTTACTAAACTCATACTACTATATTACTTTCACAATGCCCTGCCTCGCCCCTTCCAAAAAAATTGTAGCCAGCTCATTTTAGAATGTAATCCTCTTTATTGGAATAATAATTAACCTTAGGAGTCAACAATCAGCCAAAGTGAATATTTAGCAGCCTCTCAAACCAGATGAATGGACAGCTAGGTTCAATTAGCCTACCCCGAGTTTGCTAGGACCAGAAATATCGTTTTTGTGACACAGTAATACTTGGATTAGTAATTGTATCATTATTACAATTTTGAAAATAGTAGTTACACTACTAGTCACTGAAAAAAGTAATATTACAGAAACTAGTTACTGCCCAACACTGACATAGTAAGCAAAGTAAACAACATAAACATGTTCACCTTCAATAGGTGCCTGCATTCTCTTCAGAAGCCAGGATTTCACCTCCTCCTCGTAGTTCCTCTTCCTCCTAGCCTCCTCGCTGAGGCCAGCCTCTTCTGCTGAGACATTGGTCACTTCCTCTCCTGCGGCCTTGAGGCTGAGCCGCCTGCTTGGGTCCACTGGCGGCTCACGTGTGCCGCTCACCACCTCTTGGGTCCCTTGAGGAGGCTTCGCATCGTTGGTTTCAGTCACCTCCAGGCCTGTCGGCTTCGTTTGTCCTCCTCCGTGTTTGTCAGTCTCAGAAAAAGACACAGATTCTCCTTCATCCACTGAGCTGTTCTGGGCCACGCCCTCATCCTCGTCCTCGTCGTCCACGGTTCCTTTCCTTTGACACAGCGGGGACTTAAGATAGGAATGGGACTCTATGTCTACTCTGTAACTAGACACCAGCAGCTCCAGCTGATCTCCACTGATGTTTTGTTTGGACGGCGTCTGGTCTGGATCTTCTGTGCTCCCTATGACGGAGCTCTCCAGCTCTGTAAAGCCCTCGTCCGATGGCGATTTCTCTTTATTCTCCTCCACTGTGCACCCTGCCGTTTAGAAGTTAAGTAAGCATTACATTACAAAGGGCTGGAACAATTTCACTTAATTTAACTTAGAAAGGGGCCTACATAATGTGAATAGGGCCTATATGAATGAACATATTGTAAAATACATAACACTAATTCACTGAATGCCTGGCAAAGACACAGCAATGCAATGTGTGGTCTCGTGCCATCAAACCTAAATTCTATTAGGCCTGTAAATTGTGTACATCACCGTGGTAGACATTGAAGAATCTAGAAACATGTCATCTTTCCATAGTGGCAGTGCATTAACTGGTAGGCCAGATTGGTAGGTTATATTTTAGGAGAGTAGCTTTCCTTTATAACCATTTCCTCTTTTTGTTTACACTGAACCAACAGCCTTGTCACAAGTTGTGGCTGAAAGGTTTATTGAATTGGGAATAGATAGGGAGGGATAGTCAGTCACTCTCGAGAACTTTTGCTAACTTCGAGCTCAAATCAAAACAACAGCCCTCCGCCGCTCCACACAGAAACGCAATGTAAACTAAGTTTAGTCTTGGGCTTTGTCAATGTGAGCAGTGTCATCCACGTTGGTTATGTTGCCATTTACAGAGCACCGGATACTTTTTTCAACACGCAAACTAAAATAGCAAAAAGTGAGGAGATAGTGTATTAGCTTACAATTAGCTTGCAATAACTGAC
>JAODVN010070400.1:0-10152 GCA_025434125.1 Chologaster cornuta
TGTTTTCACTCTTCTCCCGACTGTCTTTGGCAAGAGCTTGATTCAAAAACTGGCTCTGCTGGTTCACAGGTTTGGTCCAATCACCTGCCAAGGGCAACGTGGTACAGTATATAAATATACCATTACTCTTGTAATAGTAAATGGACTGCAGTTATATAGCGCTTCACAGTATTTTTTGCCTCAAATTCATACACCAATGGTGATTGCTGCCATGCAAGGTGCGACCAACCACAGGAGCAGTTAGGGAGTTAGGCATCTTTGTCAAGGATGCTTACAGGTAGGTCAACGTCGCGGTTTGAACCCATGACCTTATGGCTGGGAGCCCAATCATCCTGTCACTCTTGTAAATAGAGACTGTTTTCTCACACTTTTGGAGGTCAAGCACCGCTGGAGCGCCTAGTCGACGATTGCATGTCCCGCCCCCTTTCGCCAATCCTCCAATAACAGTCAAGCATTCTGTTTTCTTTTTTTTCGGGGAAACTGTCAACTGTCTGTTTTCCTGTAATAGCTTAGCCTAATTAGCCTACTATGCTGTTTTGTCCAACATAGTTACAGTAACTAGGTCAGAAAGGTGAAAGGGGCGGGTTCTTGCAATCGGTCTATTTTAGCGTCGGCTTAAAAAGGCTTTGGACACTGTGTTTCTTCAGTTCAAAGATAGCCTTTCACCCCTGCCACTCTGAATTCTGGTTCAGCTCCCACAAAACCACGTGCAGCACACGTGTAGGGGGTTGAGATGCAACGTCTCTATTTATAGTTGTCACAAGGACGCACACACGCGGACCATGTCTGTGATCTGAGGCTTATACGTAACTATCTTTTAACATCAGTCACTAACGTCAATCTCTTCCAGTAGCCACTCTGCTGCAATGTATCCGTCTATTGCGGTCTCATTTTCTTTTCTCCCCCTTGTCCATGGTTGCCACGACAATGGCTCCGAGCAGGAAATTGCACTGTCACCCAGGCAGGTGATAAACGCTATCATGAAGTGTGTTTAAAGAGGATAATATCCGCGGCGTGCCCCACCAAAGGAGGTAACCACGGTGATTTGCCTCTGTTTGCAGTGCAGTGTACCACATTTTCCTTTTGATCCTTCCACTGAACTTTGTTCTGAATTTTGCCAAAAGGAAAAACCAAGCTTTGGCCTTTGTTGGTTTGTGTCTGTGCAGGACTGAAGTGATCTCATGAGCACAGCAGCAGCCCCGCTATAGCTCTCTGTGGCTGCATGGTGAAAAAGTGGCAAAGTCTTTCCTCTCTTGTCAATGAAGTATACAGCTCGGCTCTGTAGCTGCAGCTGGTGCGAATGTGTAGCTGCCCAGGTAACCACCACCCTGTGATTCACAGGAGGGCGTGGCCCACGTATGATTCAATCCTTTCAGATATCTTCCTGCACCGTTTGCACACACACAAACACAAAACGGGGTAGTGTGTGTGTGTGTGTGTCTGTCGGCATGCCCAAGGTTGTCAGGGTACTGTAGGTAAACCGGCTGGATTAACGGGGGCAGCATGGTATAGAATTAAGTGGCAGAAACTCATTATCCTATTCATTATCCGTACTTGTTCTGTACTGTGTTCATCTGTGTTGAGTTGGCACTTTTAAACATGTCTGCACTATTTTGTGTCCTTTTTCATCATACCGGAGGTTTTATACCTTATCTATAAAATATTCACTGTTCTCAACACACTCTGCTGAAGCAGCAGAACCTTTCCTTGGGGATCCAAAAATAGCAATCGAGCAACTTGTTTTTTTCCCACCCCACGTTTTCTGCTTTTCATTCCTTTGCTGCTATTTCCAGGAGCAGGAGTTTCTTCAAAAGCAACAGCAGGACCTGGACATTGACCTGAAGAAGATCATCCAGCAGCACAAACACGAGCTGGCCACCGTCGAGAGAGAATGCCTTAACCACAAACAGCAGCTCCTTCGAGGTGCAGTGTACCCGTATCTATAACATCCATGTCACGCACACACATACAGATGGTAGGACGCTTTTTTAAATGAACATTTAGTTATTATAATTCATAATAAAGTAGTTTCACATTCCTAACACTGTATATGTACAGTGTACCCTAAAGCAACATATTTTATTGTGCTGTTGGCAAAATAGATGAGACTCCTCCTGTCTTCGGTAACGTGATACATCATCAATGTGCAGAATGGAATCCAGGGACAACAAAGGCCCCGCTGTGTGTCACTGCTGTGGAGTTGTTTGCTACGTGCAGATAATCAGCACATTCCATGTTCCAAGTCAGATCTGTAAATAATTGACATTGACCAAGCAATAGAGGATATCATTTATAAAGCAGAGAAGCTGATTGGTGTTGTTCATTCGGCTCCTTTCAGAAGAAGAGTTATGGTACTGTAAATGCAATAAACACAGTCTCACGGTTAGGGTTAGGGTAAGGGAAATTACCATTAAATGCCTACGTGTGACTTTATAGACCTCTGGTGCGGATAAACAATATTGGATCCAATTTGATCTCCTCGTTTGGGTACCTTGAAGGTACTACCTTCTCGCACATTCAACATTATTATCGTGTGTAATGTACCGCACACGCTGCTTTTGAACGCAGCGCTGGGCCTTTTCACCGCACAGCAACGGAACGCAGCCATCTCAACTAGCTCCTAACTAACAGCCAGCCGGATATCATCGCCAGGGCCCTTATCCCCCGTCTTAATACACGATCACAATTGGATCCCTGTAATTGTAGCCTAATATGCCAAACTGCACAACCATTGTTGAGCCATGTGTAACTGTGTCTGTGACTCTAGCAAAGCAGATATACGAGGCCTAGGCTGAACGTACACAGGGTTTTGTATTGAAAATAGGCACTCTCAGCGCTAAAAAGGCGCTAAATATGTGTTGTGAAGTTATTGTAGTATTCCGATGGCTGGGTTTCAACCCAGTTTATACATATTTTGCCTCTATGAATCTCTACTATTGTTCTTTGTGGCACACAAAACAGAAACATTCCTGTATGTTCTTTAAACGTAAGATAAAGATAAATATTTCCCGCCTGAGTGTCTGTCTGTGCCTCCATGCAGCACGAGAGGCTGCCATGTGGGAACTGGAAGAGCGCCATCTGCAGGAGAAACACCAGCTGTTCAAACAGCAGCTCAAAGACCAATACTTTATGCAGAGACACCAGCTGCTGAAGAGACATGAGAAGGTACAGTGGAGATGGACCACCCAGCCTCCATACTTAGTTTTCTGTCTTACACGTCACATTTTCTTTTACACAGAGATTATTTTAAATTACATTGTTATTTATGATTATAAATAATATGTAATATAAACATCAGAAAACCTTGAAATATACATTCTATTGGATTTTCAGGATATTTACATGTCTTTATTTGCATTTGGTCCTTTTGTGGTGATTTTCTTAAGGTTCACAAACCAATGCTTAAACTTGTGATTTGTTCTAATTTTGGTTTCGTTGCATAATGTTTCCCTCTTAATATCCTCCAATCCTGCTTAAACACCCTCTTTAACCCCTTACCATTCCGACGGCCCGTGGGCGGTCCGGTCACCATTTTTGTTAGGGAAGTTATGTTGTTGAAATGCTAAACTTAAGAGTTGTTCTTAATGCTATATGATACAATCGTAACATCAGGTACACTCAACGGATATGTCAGACCACCACCTGCAATAATTGCAGGAACTTTAAAGGGTTAAATCAGGCTGACCACTTGTTTTGCATGTGAGAATTTCTGTCTCAGTGTAGTGCAGTAAATTGCTTTTTTGCTAGCTTGCTGAAAGTAGCATAACTAGCCATTGTGACAGATACTGCCTGCTCCTGCATATATGGGTCGATAACTGATTTCACCAAGAGGGAGCCTCCGGTGTCGAGAAATGAATACAACATGGAAATGCCAACAAATCTACAGTTCCTCGATTGGCCACATGAGGCTGGCTGCAAAAGGGGGTAGATCCAAGCACGGCTAAAGCTGTGGCTAACGCATGTCTTTGACCTCGCTGGCTGCCTACAGGAGATGGAGCAGATGCAGCGCTACAACCAGCGTCTGATCGAGGAGCTGAAGAGCAGGCAGGCCCAGGAGAGGTCCAGGCTGCCCAAGATCCAGCGGAGCGAGGCCAAGACCCGCATGGCCATGTTCAAGAAGAGCCTCCGCATCACCGTAGCCGTCATCACGCCCGAGCTTGAGCGGGAGAAGGTCAAGCAGGTGAAGGCAGAAAGCAGCGTATCCTCCGTCACAGGTCTCTCTGCTGTTAGTCGGAAATGGACCGCAAACACTCACCACACGGCAAAGAAGCATGAACTACAGCAAATATAGTGATACGGTTAAATAGCACTAGCCGACTGGCGGTTAGAAGTCAATACGAGGAAAAAGGAAACATTTTATTCAGGAAATAAAAGCAAGTGTGGTACAATTCTGTAAATTAAACGCTCTTCTCAGGATCACTTATATTGTTCTTTATAAAGAGGTTAGCACAACTCTAGTCAAGACTTGCAAGAGGACTGATAGAGAAACACTTAATCCCTCTGTATTACATAGCCTTACATCCCTCAGGTTACGTGGTTGTGGATAAATCGGATCAATCAGCCAGATCAATATTTGGCCAGTATAGAAGCTAGACCCCAAGACACTGTTGTATAACAGATAAGCAATTTGGCCTTTATATCTTAACACAGTTACATTTATGTCTATTTTCCTGATTGTGTTTATGCTTAGAGCACTTAGTTTAACACCAACACTCCCACAGTGTCCCATTTGTGAGATCGTGAAACAATCTATGATCCAGAGCCATGGAAAGAACAGTTACGCCAAAGAAAGTTTGTCATTTTCAACTGTAACATGGTTCATGGAGAGGCAAAATTGTTCCAGGAATATATTTACAGATATATAACTTAATTATTTTGTAATTAGTAGTCACTACATGCACCGATTTACATTTACAATATAATTTATAGTGTAATTTTAGTGTTTTGGCTATTTTTCGGGAACAATTTTAAGGGATCCGTTGCTGTGAGAAAACGGTCCATTGGAGTGAACGGAGGTGACGCAACTCTCTCTTTACATGGCTCTGGTATGATCCAACTTGAATGTCCATGACACAAGGCCACAAATATAGGGTTGAACATATAGACTAAAAAAGTAGACGCTTTGGGATGTAATAGCGGTAATATAATCAAACACAGTGTGTATTTCGTTACCGTGAGCATTAAGCCCTAGATTAAAATATGCTTGTAAATGCAGACAGCACATGCAGTACAAGTACAATGAATGTGATGTACTGTATGATATTCTGTAGCAGTGACACAAGGTGTGTGTGTGTGTGTGTGTTGCTAGTTTGCCATACTGGAGGAGAAGAGGCAGAAGAACGATCGTCTCCACCAGCAGCAGAAGCATGAGAACCAGATGAGAGACCTGCAGCTCCAATGTGACGCCAACATCAGAGAGCTTCAGCAGCTACAGGTGCAGCACACGTCGTGGCTTAGCTGAATCACATGTCCATCAAAACAGTTTGTAAAGGGCAGGCACTTTCAACAAATACTTGGGAGTTTATTGGTTCGTCGTTTAGGCACACCTAAACCACGCCACACACGTAAACCATATTGCTATAAACACGACACTGATTTGGTAAGTTCAGTTACTACTAGGACACAACCGCATTGATTTCTAGGCTTTCCTGACTGATTCTGGCAGTGAGGTTTAACTGAAGCTTTTGAGAAGCAGGGTGGTCTCGCCAGGTGAACAGTGGGTCAAAAGGTTTGAGAACCACTGGTGTGTGTGTGTGTGTGTGTCTGTGTGTGTATGTGCGTGTGTGGAGCAGTGGTTGCGGTAGACTTTATCGTCCGTCATTTTGACGGGCAGGGTTGTAAATATTCTGTCATAGTCTATTTTTAACCGTCATAAATTATTTTACAATATGAACTAGGCTTAATTATTAACTGTCTCTTGGTTACGCGTTTATCTCCATTTTACTTACTATAGGGCAGTAGGGCACATCAGCCAGCCTTAACTGTGACAGATGTCATGTTGTTTTGGTTATGTTGACGTGCTTTGCTGGCGCAACGCATGATGTGAAAAGTACCAAATTTGGTGTTTAATTAAATATTTTCCTGGCATTCATCTCTCCCCATCTCTCTTGTCGACTCATATAATATCAATATTATACCACTAGACTTGCTTTTGGTTTAAGAAAAGATGACGATCATATGTTGGAAAATTTAAATATTAGCTACTGTAATCTACGGTACACAGGCTTATCCTTACATATGTGACACATGCACACTTGTGATCATACGTTTGTGGGGCAGATACATAGTCGATTTAAGCAAATGCATGTAGGATGCACTGACACGCTAGCTAAGAAAACATGAAAAACAGGACATTTTAGGAAGATGCCTCGGCCGGGCTTTGTATTCTTGTCACTCCCTGCTTCATCAGCAGCTAACAGCAACTGATTATTCTCATTATTGTAATGTAGATCAGCTGGTACCCTTTAGTCATTTCTTATACTCCTGCGTTTACTCCCCGAATGTTGGTTTGAACAGACCTACTGGACGCTAGGCACGTATTTCTTTTAATCGAATCTGTTTGTGTTAGCGTTAGACCAAGTGGGGTTTGCTACCTGCATTAGTTTTTTTGTTAAGAAACACAGTTTATGTGAACTCACTGAGCAAGTGTGTTCCTGCATTGGCGTGACATTTCTTCCACTATCGTTATGTTGGATTATATTCTCTACATTTGTATTAGGCCCCTTGATTGTGTGTTTCTCCACTATCCAGTTCAAGCGAGTTCTCAAAACAAATTTTCTTCTGTTGCAGTATGGTTCCAGTGTCTGTATCCGCACAATGTACACTTATCGGTGCAGTATGTGAAACCATAAAATTAAACCATAGCATCTATACTAGGGGTGGGAGAAAAAAATAGATATATCATAGTATCGCAATATTTCCCATGGCGATACTGTATTGATCCACGGAAGCCAAATATCGCAATATCATTATATAAATTGCACATGGGAATTTAACTTTGTGTTTATAATGTTTATGACATGTTAATGTCAGTTAGTCAGCTTGTCAATTACATTTTGCATCATTACGATGTATGTGAGATGAACAAACCTATGTTGACAGTTTTCCTTTGGGGACATCATTTGAAGTTGGAAAAGTAATAAGTTGTAAATATCGCAATATGTTTAAAATTGCAATACTATCGTATCGTGGCATAAGTATTGCTATAATATCATATCGTGGGGCCTCTGGTAATTCGCACCCCTAGCCTATAATAACCTACAAATGTAACCTTTTAGCTTTCAAGTCAAATATTCATCCATAAAAGATTAAAAGCTCATGTGTGGCTTTGTTTACAACCAGCCTCCGATGTCTGCGTCTTTCAGAGTTATCAATATAGGATTTGCTCGCTGTAGTGATGATTGCATCCTAGTTTGATTCAACATGCAACTAAAGACTATGAAATCTGCATCCTGCTTCAGGACTATTAGATTTTCCTCATCAAACTGATGGACGACCTTTTAGATACTTCCGTCATTGTAAAAAATCTGTCAATGGTCAACATTTCCGGTTAACACAACATCTGGTGTGGAGCATGACATCTCGTTGTGTTTGTGTGTGTGTGCTTCAGAACGAGAAATGCCACCTGCTGATTGAGCATGAGACCCAGAAGCTGAAGGAGCTGGATGAGGAGAACAGTCTGGAGCTGAGGGAATGGCGGGAAAAGCTGCGGCCCAGGAAGAAGGTGTGACCATTTGAAACTACGTGACTGGAAAAAGTATTTCTGTCTTTTTCTGTCTCACAGTTTGGAAGCTAGAAGGTCCCGAGTGATATTTTAAACATGAATATAGCAGCCAACAGCTATTCTGTGTACAGATGTCAAGGGGCAATTGATATCACACTCCCTCTGTGTGTGTTGTAATTTGATATTCACTGTGCACGTTGTTTTCATAGCCGGCCATATGTGCACGATTGTGCTTGTTTGTGCGTATTTGTTATTAAGTGCACTTTAGTGTGTGTGTGTGTGCTCAGTGTGACATCTAGTGACATCAAGTCATATAGCACCTCTATTAACCATTTTCAGAACGTCATAAAGTCAAAGCATTTGTGACTTTCATTCTGAAGAGCGCTTGCTAACTAACTCAAATCAAAACAAACTCCCTCACAGGCTCCGCCCCCACACATTGAAACACATTGTGAAGCCAAGCCGCATTGTTGTGAGTGGTGTTTACCACTTTGTTTATGTTGCTATTCAAGGAGCCACGGCTATGTAGAAGTACCGGATTATTTCTTCAGTAAGGTAGCGGAATGCGAGTTTGACAAAAGGTGTTATTAGCTTACAATTGGCTTACAACCCCTGAATACACCTTCTTAAGCAATCATGCTTCTATATTATACTATGCTGAGCAGGCGCTGGAGGAGGAGTTTTCCAGGAAGCTACAGGAACAGGAGGTGTTCTTCAAGATGAGCGGGGAGTCCGAGTGCCTTAACCCCTCGTCCCAGAGCCGCATCTCCAAGTTCTACCCTATCCCCAGTGTCCAGTCCACAGGCTTCTAGTCGCATGCTCCATAGCAGCAGACTCTCTGCATACACAGAATCAATTGCACGCCTCCTCATACATCTCTGCAGGCAAGGCGTCAAATTAACGTCACTGCTTTGGGGTGTTTTTTGTTTTTGTTTTGTTTTTTTACAAAATGGCGGCACGTCTTCCAGAACTGGAATAGAACACCTACTGTATCTACGGTAATCGTCACACGAGCTATACTATGGACATGAGCACAATACCAGTATGCTCATGTAAAGCGTTAGCCCCACAGATATGCTGTGTTATAAAGGATCAAAGGAGGATTGTACCCCTTTCTCTCTCTTTAGAGGAGAGATTCTCTCAAGAACAGCAGCAGTTCCCCCACTGATATTCCTCATTTTTACTGAAGTATTTTTAAATTCTTTTTATGTTAAATCTATTCATCCAGATGTATATTTACCCAGAGGCAATTCAAAACCACTCACAGTTGGTGTTATGGTCATTTTATTATGAATGATCCAGTGCCTGTGCAGTTCCACCATACTGGCTTTTAAATCCAAGCAGTTCAGAGGTATTTTCTGCTTATTTTACTATTTAGATTTTTGCACTACAGAATAGGTAGTATTTTCCCACTACCCAAACATACATTTCATGAATGGTAAACCATATAGTTTGTAATTCATTATGAATGTAATCTAATGTTATGTTACATTATTGCACTATGTCATATTTATATCAACATACATATCTACATACATACATGCCATATTATAATTAGATTTTGTGCATGTGTCTCAATGCACAGTTCATGCATGTGGAACTGATTTCTTTCTACATGGTTTTTGTTCAGCATGCGTTTCTGTCTTCGTTAACCGTTCTCTTAATTTGTGACAGATGATACATGTGGGAAGCCATTGTGGGTTTTGTTGTTTACATTCAGAAGCAAAGTGTCACTGTTAAACGCAGCGTAGGAAACCTCTGCACGTAACAATATCACGTTGGTAGCAAAAAGGATAGATGAAAGACCAGTTGGCCACAGCAGAATGCAAAGCAATTTGTGGAATATGCATGGACATGGTCCCTCAGCACCGGTTCATCACTGTTGTTAAAGACAAATAGACTGTTATTATGGGATGTATGCAGGTTGCTGGTATTAGCAATGCCAGTGTTTAGAAATGTGTTTAGAAGAGGCTCAACTTTCAAGAAACTTACCTAAAATTGAAACAGCTTTAATGTACTTTTGAATACATAACACCACACTCCAGTTATGTTTCTAACTAAAGTATATCAGTTTGTAGTGTGCAAATGTTATTATAACACCTGCATGGCTTATACTTACAGTGTCACTGCACCCTAAAATGTGTGTTTGGGGGGTTTAGCTGTAAACAAAGTAACAGGCTTGATCTGTGATGATGCAGTATATTAATGCTGGTGTTATCATTGACAAACTTCCTGGTAATATCAAAATCTGTACTGTATGTGCTGAAAACAGATCTACGCATCATATCTGTTAAAAATCACACCAAGACCTGTCTGGTTTTTATCAGTGCACTTTGTACTGTACGATCATACGTCATCAAATTAAAGCGCTAATGTTAATGCTCACTCAGCTCTTTGACACAAGTTGTAGTGTAGTTGTAGTTCAAGCT
>JAODVN010070505.1:0-10148 GCA_025434125.1 Chologaster cornuta
AAATATTGTGCTTCAAAGTAAATATAGCACAGTTAAAAATTGTAATTTACATTTTATAATTCCATGCAGTATCTGCATTTATTTATGCTTCCTTTAATACCCAAGAACAGATTAGTTTTACAGGGAAACTAAATCAAAAATAGTTAATGTGATGACTGGACACCATCTGAGTCATGACGTAGTGCTTCAGAAAACCAGCAATAGCCTACATTTAGTGAAGCATTGCTCAAGAGGAAGTCAAACAACATCTTACCAACACCCTAATGATAGTTAAAAAAGATAATAGAAAAAAGGAAATGGGTCAAAATCATAGGAAATAAATTAGAAAGAAAAACCTAAACCAAAGACATTTAAAAGGACTGCTATTAATGAAGTACCAAATGGCTGACTTTGAGCTTTACACAAGACACACTATACATAAGCAGCACGTGAAAGACTAAAGTATGACATTCTCACAAACACCTCAAAATGGAAAGTACCAAATAGTCACCTTGCAAGGCAGCAGACATTCCCACATTGCTAGCATGAGGACTTCTCTCCGTGCTGTGGCTCCGGGGCGAGCCGCCATCTTGCACAACCGGCGGCGGCAATATCATCGGTACCGAAGACACCCCCACGGGGAGAGGGCTGCCGGTGCCCCCTAGGCCCAGACTGGGGTGCTGCGGGCTGCCGCGCGGGGGGGTGAAAGTCATCGGACTCTGGCTTTGGGGCTGAGGCGGCTGGGGAGAAGACAGGGCGGGGTGCTGGGGCTGGTAATAGGGCATCCCGTTGGGCAGCATGCTGTAATGCTGGGGCTGCTGCTGCTGCTGGTGATGCTGCTGCTGCTGCTGGGACGATGGAATCCCAGAGTGCACCTGGCTCTGGTACGTCCCGTACACACTGTGGGAATTGTAGCCCAGCTGCTGTGGAGCAGGGCTACTCCGGTTCCAGTACTGACCCCCGGGGGCAGACATGTTGGGTGGACCTGCTACGGGAGGCTGATGGGTGCTCCCCATAGCCCCGTTCAGTTGGTACGGGTAGTGGTGCTGTGACTGAGGCTGCATCATCCCCGCAGTAGGCTGCTTCTGGTGCATCCCGTGCCCAGCAGAGGGAGCCATGGCTGGGCCGTACTGAGGCTGACCTCCCCATAGGTAGTCATAGGCCATGCTGCTCTGATGCTGGTTGCCCATGTGCGCATATGGAGCCGTTGGTGGATGGGAGCCAGGCACACTGGACCCAAGTACAGTAGTGACACCATTCACATTCATGTCGCCATTCAAATCTGCCAAAGTTTAAAACATTACTGAATGTTTAGTAATTGTATTACTAAAATGCATTTGTTAAGCGTTTCTTATCCTATGTGATGATCCCATGATTAATATACTCACTCTTCCCCTGCTGAGGGAAACTCATAGTGGACCCATTAGTATATACCGGTAGTGAATCCCCTGAGGAGAGTTTCAGTCCTGAGTTTGCTGATGCGGAGGAGTGGGTGCCATAGTTGAAATGATTATTTGCCTCCATCTAAGCAAAATATAATAAAAAACACACGTAAAATTTTGTTGAAAATATGTATATATAAAAAAAATAGAAATCTCATTATTGGAATATATTTGATATGCTTTGTTAGCGGTTATGTACAAATATGCCATGCGTGTAAATCGACTATTTTCTGGGCATTTTGTAAACTAAGAAAAATACATAATGACTGTTACATAATAAGAATACACGAGTTATATTATATGCCTTATACACAGATAAATACACATATATGCCTTATACAATTGAATGACGACAACAATTAACCGTGAAAATGTCGCAACTGGCTGGAGCAGACGCCAGGCCCGCATGTCCATAATGGACAATGCAAGTGGTGCGATGCAGTTCGTCATTATCGCAGATGAGGAGCTAACAAGAACACTGACTTTTCTCACGAACGCCCGGGCCAGGCAGGGCCAAACAAATCGCTCCCGCCGCTATCCTTATCAAAGTGACAAGGAACGGGTGGTCTGAGAGGAAATACGTTCCCCCTGTAGTACACTCCCCCAAAATATCAATTACCTCATTAAAAATAAGAAATGGTGGCCCGCTTGCGCTAACGGGAGATCATACTGAATATTCAAAAAGGCCTTGGAAGTGGCGCAGGCAGGAGCTAGCGCAGCGTTAGCTCCTGCCTGCCCAACGTCACATTCACTTTCGTGTCCTTCTAATCAACCGTGCAATTAAGATGAACGAAACAGCTGAAAAGACTACATGTAAGTGGTTACGTTGGCTGCTTATTCCAGTGTAAAGGAGCAATGCTAAATCATACCAGGCATGTGTCCAAAGGTTCATTAGACACAACCATGACAACACTACTTAGCTAGCGGACATTAGCTCAGCTACCGTATATAGGATAAGCCCGGAGACAAACATTTCAGATACCGGGCTAGTGGGTACCACGACCACGCTTGTTGCCAATCAGTAAGCACCACACAACATTTACCAAATGGTATACAGTGAAGAAATCAGCTGCCGATAACGACTATAACCCGTATATATGCGAAAGATGCGGCTGAACACATGTTCCTTTTGTTCATTAGCCAGCTAGCAGCCAGATGAAGTTACATTGTTTACCCTCCGCACGCAACGAGAACATTTGCAGAGCATCATCCTCCCACAATCACACTCGAAAGTTTCGCTTATATTCAGTGAAAACTGTCTAACCTTTCAATCCTGGAATTTCAAAGGCACCGATATACCTTTGAAATTTCGACTTATCGGTTATATGACGAAAGATGGCACAGCGATAATAAGCAACTATTCGCTAACCTTTGGGTTTTAAATTAACAAACATGGCTGGTGTGGTCCAGTGCAGCCATGATCACAGAACACAAGCCAGTGTAACTTGCTACAATTACAAAGTACACATCCGGTTACATTTCACTGTTACATTTCACAAGAAAAGCCACCACATTAGAGTTCCTTACATTATTGGAATGAGTTATAATTTATATAGAATCGTGATCTTAAAATGTATTAATGTAACAAACGAAAAATGAACCTACAGTACTATAACAATGTGCTTAAGACAAGGCACTTTTTATATTACATTTGATACACATTGCATATTTAATGTGCATTGAATAGAACATTACAATAACAACTAGTTTAATTACAATAATTATAATACAATAGTAAGATAAAAACGAGGCACATGCTTTCATACTATAAAGTCTAATTTGTCTCTTGGAGCAATGATTCAGATTAACCAGCAAACCTATATTATATACACAGCAGATATTTCAGTCCATACAAGTTACCATTGTACATATAGGCTGCTATATATTGCAATTGGCTTTTTACTACATAACACCTCTGCTACTATTATATTATCTAGTATACTTATACTACAGAAACAGAAACATTACTTTGTTACATTAATTTTAACATACCATACTGATTCACACTATATATAATAATACTATATTTTATTTTGATAACGGTATACAACAGAATACTCTTGTACATCGCAACCCATTGCTATATTATAATATACAGGTGGGTGAATTTGCCTAATGTAAACAGTTTTGCATTTCAGACTTTCGGAATATACTTAGATATGAAGCAAATCTAAACTAAAATTCAGAGCATTTGCCCCAATCATATCAAGAAAAAACTAAATCAACCAAATATGGTCATATGTCTGTCGGTAGGCAAAAAGTGTCAGATTGTCTCAGTCCTTTTTCTAATTAAGTATAGACAATTATACATTTAAAAAAATGCATTGCTGTTACATAAAGAGCCTTTTCATAGAGACTAAATGCATTAGATGGATTACTGAAGTTCCAAATAAACTTCAGCACTTACCGTTAAGGACTTTTATATTAGAGTACATCGGCAAACAAAAGGAAATACTATGTTGAATAACCGATCACTTTTTCAAAATGACTATGGATATCAGGCCCAAAGAGGAAGTACGCCAGTATGCATTGCATTTGATACAATTATTCTGGGTCCTACGTCAATAAATCTGTTGAAATAAACGAACATCCTAATATCACAGTAATTAATTTAGTATTGCAACAAATCTTAAAATAAAGAAAATATTTTGTTTGAATACTTTTTTTTTTTTACAATTAAACGTCTTAATTTTAACAAATGAAAACATAATTTGTGTAAAAATATATAAAGATAAACTTGTGAGTCTGAAACAGTTTATTAGAAAGATGTAGACAATAAAAAATGTTTCCACTGTAATTCAACATTAACTGAAGTTCAGCCTGTGATAAAGTTAACAAACTTGTGAGTCTGAAACAGTTTATTATAAAGATGTAAACAATAAAAAATGTTTCCACTGTAATCAACATTAACTGAAGTTCAGCCTGTGATAACCAGTCAGGTTGAAATACACAAGAACTATGTTCACACTTGTCTTCTCACTAACATTTATTTTGACAGTGCAAATATAATTTGGTCATTACATGTCATTTCATTCCCTGACACCTCGTTTCTAACAGGACAAACAAGGGAGGATCTATTTAACAAAATGAATCTTGAATGTTGCGACAAACCAAATTGAGGTTATGGCCGAAGTTGTATGCCTCATTTGCAGTTTAAAAAAAAGAAATGCACCTCTGTAGTCCAGGTTTGACTCATGTAGATGTTGAGAGCAGCCACTGTAAGGATGCTGAACTATATGGAAGTCATTAGGAGCACCAACAAGTTGGTGGCAAAAAAAAAAACGCTTTTGTGTCTCCAGAACATTCCAATTTCACAGACGACATTTATATGGTTAAGACATGGAAAATGTACAGCTGGAAGGGCAAGCTACAGAAACAATTGTTTCCTGGGTACTGAATACACACTACATGGAAGGAAGGCTTTAGAGAATCCAGATGACAAATGTGTCAATTTCAATGCAAGAAACTACAGACGTCTCAATTCTGCCAAAGATTAACACCAATTACTGAATATAAAACTACAACTTGGGAGTCAATGGGAATACATTTGTCTCTAGTTTAGATCACAATTTAGAAGAAAAAACGTTTTGATAATCTCATGTAACACATATTGCTTGGTTAAGTACAATAATGTTTTCCTCGACAAATAATGTGTGCTTAGTTTAACAAAACATAATTCCAAAAAGCTTCAGTCCTGTTAATGGAAGTGAACATAGCTGCTCTGTACAATACTATGCATATTAACTGATGTGTAATGTTTTGTAGCTGAGGTTATGGATTAAATATGACTAACTCATATGTACAGTTTCGACACTGCCTTCAAATTCAAGATATACAGTTTTTGATTATTCCTCCAGCCTTCTGTAGCATTCCTCTATGGTTTTGGGGTCTTCTACTCCAAATCTGGCATTTCTGAAATAAGAGCATCACACAAAAAAAAAGCATGTTTCAAGGTTAACCAGCACGGGTATAGGGCTGGTTCTTCATGAGCATGTTACTGCAAATACTACATGCCAAGTTGGCAGCTACAAAAGATTGCTTAGACTATAACTATACGACAAGCAATTTACAGGTAAATTTAAAATGCAATATTGTGTCTTTATATAAATTGTTTAGAAATGGAATAGGTAAATTTATATGGCAAAGATCCATACATTTCAAATCCCTGCAACGTGTATAAAACTTTAGTCTATTTGCGCAAATCATATTATTTTTAATATTCCGGAGTGGATTAGTTTTGTGTAGGCTAGATATAAGGTTATATAAAAGGTTCAATATAGACAATATTAAAAAAATAGTCATTGTGGAAGACATTTCATCTGAAATCAAAACAAAAACGTACGACAAAGACATATGGTGCACCCAAAACTACACTGCAGCGATTTTCGCTTGTGCGTGTGGGAGGGACTGCTTATCAACATAATTTAATCATTCATTTAATTTTGAATTAACAAAAAGGCATAGAAAAGCTTGCATTTAATAATGCAAGCACTTGGCTCCTATAATTTGGTGTCACTGTTGTGGTTTACTCTTTAGTAGCTGTCAGTTATAGTACCACAAATTCCTTATGTTTTCTGGGTTGTCTGCCGTAGACTCAAAATGTAGCTGGACAAGATTGTCCTCGCACAAGCATCTTGTGTGTGGAATAGGGATGTCACGATACCAGAAATGTAGTAGTCGATACAAACACTAGTGACATTCCAGTTCTCAACACTAATTTCATATACATACATACACACACACACAAAATATACACATGTATGCTGCTTTAACCGTTTATGTAGCTGCAAGTACATTACCAGTTATTAAAAGCTCAGCATATCAAGCTGAAAACCTATGCCGAGACTGCCATCAAAGATAAAGTCAAATGTTAGCTCTTCTGAGGCTGGGGTGTTATCTACCCTATGTGCCATGGGGTTGGCTACTGTAATATTGTCTGTACAAATCATGCATTGTCTTATGTTCGGTGTTCATTGAAATCTGAAATCTGTGGCTTTGAGTAGCCCACTCGGGGCTCCGAGGAAGTACCACTGTGACCTCCCTGACTGTGTCCGCACAAGAGTGCTCCTAAACAGTCACCGAGATCCGTGTCGGTGCTCCGGAGATATCGGCAAGCACAAGGCGAAAAAGCGTTGGTTAAAATTCATTGACATCACATGACAATAGCGGAACTGCAGAGCTGTTAACTTTTTAGTCAGTCGGTAAAATCTTTATAAGATGGAAACTATGACTGGAAAGGTCAAAGGCACTGTTTGCATAGAAAACAGTACTAGTTTTTGTGACTGTATAATCTGCCTGGAACGCAAAGTAGCCTACTTGCTGTTTTTGTTTTTGACAAGTGGAGGCAAAGCTGCAGCTACACTTCCACGGTACCGTACGCGTCCAAGTTGGCTTTCCAGTACCGTGCAAAAATGAGGACTGTCATGTTTTCACAATTTTGACATCGACTTGGTACCGAAGTATCAGTTCTTATGACATCCCTAGCTTGGAACACACACAAACGCAACGACAGAAATTGTAATTAGGCTTTTGCTAGAAGACGCTCAGTCGCTAGTCCATGTCTTGGTGTAGTTTTAGTTGCACTATATTTGACAGAAAGTGTATCAGCGTACAATCGCTCACTCTACTTTTGTACTAGCATTACTACGTGCACTAGCATCTCAAACCAAAATAGTGCTATATATGCATCAAGTGCCACACATACACACACAATGTGTGTGGCCAACAAGCACAAGCAGCTAGCTGGATATGAAGACAATGAAGATAATCTGATTACAACACAAACAGGGATGCAATTTCATTCTCTGCTCAGGATGGAATTACTCTACTATATCTTTACATTGAAAACTGTTGTTTGCTGCTATATCACTATTGCTTTAATATAGCAAAAAAAACTATTTTGTACATAAAGATGCAAGTAATTGAGTCCTGAACAGAGAAGGACATCATAGCAGGTGTAAGCGCATCTGTGTGGGGCCCACATTTGGTATGGACTTTGGAGACGTTATGGAGATTCTGGTGTTTAGTACGACATCTAGCGGCAAACAAGATCATATATTAAAGAAACCTAACTTAAATGTGCTTTGATGGGCCTAAGAAGCAAAAGGCACCATAATGCATAGGATTCCTAGAATATAACACTTAACGTGCCTACACATGATTAGCGTCAATATAGATCTGCGCTGGCTGTGCCACTGTTGTCGTATGCATAGAGCGGTGACGCCTAACTACGCGGAACCGCTACCTTTGGTGTCGCTCATATCTTCAAATTGCCACATTGCTTTGCATTCAAAGTTCAAATTATTTAAACTTTGCAAACTATTTGCTGCTGACTGTTGTAAGCGCAACTAGCTCTAGCCTATATGACTGACAGAAGCGGCAGTGAAATAACAAATGCATCCCATACTCTGCAATCCTCATGGTTTTTCTGGTTTGAGGGGTTAGTTTACCCTCTGATTAGCCTAAACTCTCATATTGTTATAGTCAGATGTTGAAGTGGAGTTGTTCAGACAGTGAAAATACAAACTATATTCAGAAATAAATTACTAAATAAATAAATATTTATGACACTTATAACGTTAGAAAAATATATTTTCATTGTTTAGCATTGCTAGCTAGCGGGAGTCCGGTCTTCAAACTCTTGTAGCACATCGTCCTTGTTGCCTAGAGCCATGTTGACTATGCGCTGCTCTGTATACCCTGTGCCCTACCTCCTTAAGGCACCTTAATGAATAATCATTACACTCACTACTTACTCTCATCATCACTATCTGCAGACTCGTCCTGAGAGAAAGAAACAGAAAATTCAATGCAAATTAATGGGACATTTAAGAATAAGCATGCATTCAGTGCTCATTTGAACAAATCAACCGGAGTCTGTGACAAGCATGCAGTTGGAATAACCAAGAAAATAGTGCTCTTACATCAGCACCATCTAGATCAGGTAGGTCATCCTCACCACCCATGTTGTTCATCATCTACGTTACAGCAAAGAAAAACATAATTTGCATTAAATAATTATCCACTTGTCTAAACAGGTACTTTCATAGACCAGTTCATTTGCATTTTTGCTTACATCTGAAAATTGGTCAAAGTTGCCAAGCTCCTCATCAGAGTCATCCTCCCAGTCTTTCCAATTGTTGAAGTCAACACTGAGCCAGGTCAGCTGTGGAAAACAAATATTTGCCATAGTGTTTGTTTAAGACATTCAAATATATTATTACTATACAAAACTGTAATTATACCCCTTTGATTTTATTCAATTTCCCCTTATAATTTTGTAACTCACCTTAGATTTCTCTTTTGTTAGCCTAGGCCATGCCTTTCCTGGTTCTGCTTTTCGTAAACAGCACAATACTGAGCGATCTGTGCGTTTGTGTTTGGATTCCTGTTATCACAAGTATACAACATTTTTTATTTTTAAATAATGTATAAAATATTAGAGTGCCATTTCTTCAACGCTATCAAAAAATAAATAAGAAAAAAATGGTCAAAGCAATCTAACTTACATTTTGATCAATGGCTTCAAAAAGGTCTACTTCATTCTCGTGTTTGACACCGTCAGTCCCTCCAAGACAGCTGTGGGTAAAAAGAAAATTTAGAGCTACACAAAAAAGAAGTGGCATGTTTAATTGCAAAAACACAAAAACCTTAAAGGTAGATGTGTGGCAAACTTACCTAAAACCAAATTTTGTTTTATCAAAGGTTATCTTGACATCCTTGCTGTCTGCTACACAGAATTCAATGAAAACAGAGTCCCTCCTATCATACCACTTGGCTGTTGCTGGATGCCTTTGTGAAGAAACACATGTCAACCAGCATTTAATATCTATACAAATGATTACACCTACACATATTGCAGAGTAGACACATGCTGGTTGTCCAGAGTGTATTCCTCCATCTTTATATATAAATAATACAAATTACAGGTCTGTACTTTATGGCAGGTGGCCCAATATATAGAAACAATAGTCAGGCACCAAAAAGCACTTATATCAAGTTACCATATAGCGTCTAGTTACTAGTCAAGCCAAGAGATACCGTACTGGTACAATGAGAAAAATGTTTATGGTAGCTTAGTAGCTTTAGATCTTTTAGATGGGTAGTGGACTTTCACGTATTAATAGTGAACAAGTGGAAATGTAGTCACCAACATCCAGTCACTGTTTATGTGATTAGAGCTAACAATTTAAAAATAATTCATTGGGTGAAGATCATCCACCTTTAAGGGTGTAACTACACACCCAAATAGCGTTGTTTCAGGGCTTAAGTGTACGTTTACTTAGAAGTATGTCCAATTTATGGTAAAACATCGCTGGTACTCTCAAGGGCTATTGCATAAAAGTTAGCTACCGTGCGGTAGTGGTATTCTTAAACACAAACTATCCTCAAATGCTACTCAATCACCGATTAAAGATGTTATATTCCACTGTTAATGCCCCGATTCAAATGTATAGTGTGTCAGTCTTTGTCACTGTTGAGGCGGACTCATCATCTAGCACTGGCTTTCAGTATGAAGAGAACTATGAAAGCAAGGCGAACGAAGCTAATGTTAGCCATGGCATGTAACATTAGTTAAGCCATGCGGTGCACCTGACCCATGCAAGCAGTAAAATAACCCGAAATGTTGAGATCTCATTTGAAACAGTAGTAGATTTAAGCATTTATTATAAACACAATGTTTCAGTTAACCAGCTAGCACATTTTTTTGGTTTACATATAGATCGG
>JAODVN010070612.1:0-10148 GCA_025434125.1 Chologaster cornuta
TATTTACAACTGGCATGTGGTACCGAAAGGGACCCAAACATATAATAGTAAAACATCGTTTTACAGTATAACGATATCTTTTTTAAACATGATATCAGTATATATATGTATCTTATTGTTTATTTATTGAATTATTGAAATTTATTAATTAGTCATTCATTTAATTAATTGTTAATTAATACAACATTAATTAGAGTACCTTCCAAATCTATCTGAAATATATCAGGGCAGATTAATGAGAATGGAGTTTGGCACATATCTTCAATGTTTCATTAGCAGACTTGACACACACACACGCGTGCACACCCTCCTACATATCGGTGGCAAGAAAAGAATCTTTGAGGAGACAGAATCTCCCAAATTTAGGCCCTAGTTAAAACATGATGAGGCCACTTCTAAGCCCAATATCTAGAGGTCTATGCAATATTCATTTCCAAATACACTCCAGCCAAGGAAACATAGTATCCTCCACTAATGTCCTCTAATGTGTAATATCCGCAAACATTATTTTGCCATAAAATACATTTTCAATGCGCAAGACTGTTTGCCCGTATGAAATATTTCCTGCATGAACATATGATAGGACATTATTAATACTACCCCTCTAATGCCATGCTAGCAAACACAAACTTAAAGGCAGGGTCAGTCATTCTTGCTAAAGTTGAGCTCAAGTCTAAACAGAATCGCTCCGCGGCGGTAAGCTAGCGAAATGTAGATATTTGTTAAATTTGACACAACATGTATTAGCTTACATTTAGTTTACGATAGCAGACTCTACCTTTAACCACACAACAGACAGGCCTGCACACTAGCGCTCATGCACACAGGCTTAAATCTTGCAGCTTTAGAGTATAGCGGCAGTGTGTGTCACTAGTTCAAGCGCCGCTGTAACAGACCGATTCCTGAGGAGGCAGACAGACCAATAACACACAATCAGTTCCAGTGTACTTGGACCTATTTAGTATCTGTTCCTGCAAACTCCCTTTGGACTGAAACGTGGCAATGTTTACTGCAATAAATGTCGTTACCATCACAACCAGCCTTTTGCATGTCCCCAGTGCCGATCGATACAATAGGGACCCAAACTATCCATCTATAATTTCCCCCTCTCACTTCTCCCCAGAGCCCCATCTTTTCCTTCCATCTGGTATCCCCCCCCCATAATTTACATCCCACAGGCTAGATCACCCAATAGTGTGAATCCATCGTTCTTCTTAATCAGTCCCTCAAGGAATTAATGCTTGGTTGCATAGACTTAGACTAGGGAATACATTAAAAAGCTTTTTCCAATCCAGTTGGACACCATTTCTCTGTACAGTATGAAGCTCCATTTCAGAGACTGTAAATGGTGGGTATTATTTATGTGACCATACTGCAATCTCTCTTGGCATTTAGCTAGTGCTGGTAACAATTTACTATAGGACAGGTGGAGAGTTTGCAAAGTGACATTTGGCAGGGAACAAATTACAGTAACGACCATGTTTTTGTGCTAAACCATGCACTAAACCTGCTTAGATTAGTATAATTAGCACATCCATTCAGTTAGACAGTGTGAACTATTTATAGTATATATAGTTAAATATGGTTAAGTGTATAGTACTACATTGTTAGTGTGTTTCACATGTGAGATGGGGTTGTGAATGTATAGTTATAGGGTTCTGCAGCATAGTGCACCTTCAATATTTTATATAAATAATACTGAACATTCATGCAGGAGTATATATATGTATGATGACCTTTCCATCATTGACATGACAAGTTTACATGTTGTTTACTTATATTATTTATAATGTAGGCTATTGATGACAGGTAGGTGATTAATGACAATAACAAACACTGTTAAAACTGTTAAAAAGATTTAAAAAATAAACTCAATCAAGACACTTTTCCCGAAAACAATAACTGACACTGCCATTTCTTCCACTATGAACCTGAATGGAATTTGTGCCACAAAGCCGTTTTTGACTTTGGTAAATATGTTGCAATTACTCAACTTAAAGAAAACAATTAAAGACATCGACAATGAAAACTGTGACATGTCCTTTAATATATTTACTGTAGCTCTTTCAATTTCACCTCGGGCGGGGCCAAAGTGCGCAAACACATTCAGAGCTCAACACCAAATATGAGTCTATTTGCAAAATGTATTAATCATTTTTTCTTGATGACATTGTATTTGTGATAGTTGGGAACTGACATTGAACTCATGATTAAAATTTGATTAATTCTACAGCTCTACAGTAACTGGCACATTCACTATTTACTCAAAATCCACATAGCATCTTACTTGTAGTCCCTGCTCTGGAAGAGGGTCCCAGCTTATAATAAAAAGGATTTTGAAAATGCCAATAAATTATTGTCAGCTTAGGTTTCCATCAAACATACGGGACCTACATTCTTAAAGACGCACCAGCAACTGGTTCTGTAAACATGAAACACTATTTCAGTGAAACTTGCTTGTCACAAGGGGATATATCAAACTGCCACTTCTACAGACGATAGCAAATGCACTTCAAAAGGAGGCTGAACTGGGAAAAAAAGTTTATATTCCTATGAACGTTAGTTAAAATGTTCATATGTTTGGGAGGGGAATCCATTTTGACCCTTTCAGGTGTGAGCGCTAATGGTGTCTTTTGTGCCACCCATTTTTGTTCTACAAGAAAGGAGCTTTAATAAAGACTAGCTTTCACTATGCTTTCACACTTGGACAGCTGACAAACTAAAACCAACACGACACATTTGATAAGAGAGAAGTGTAGAAAAAGAATAACAAACTAACAAAGCTTTGGATGCTATTTTTGTTCATGCTAGAAAAATGGCTAATAAGCTCAGTCTCACCATGATAAATAAAATGTATCCCCTCTAGTGTTTTCCATTAGCTACGCCTTTACTGAACTTAAAATACATATGAGGTCTTATTGTTTAAATACTGCAAATACTTGGAAATTAGGGATGTTATGATACCAGCATTTTAGTGGTCGATACCATTAGAGAGAAATTCCACATTTCTCTGGAGGGCTACTCTTTTGATACCATGGGAGATAAATATTCAAAAAAGATCTAATGTACCCTACTTCATATAGCCAGTGTAACTAGGCTATAACAGTTTATGTAGCATACTACATTATAAGTTATTAAAAGCTAGGTTATCTCAGTATCTCAAGCTCATATTGTATACTGAGACGTTTCCGTCAAAGATAGTCAATTGGTAGCTCTTCTGAGGCTAGGAGTTTATCTATGTGGTCCATGGGGTTGAGATAGGCTACTGTACGGTTGTCTGTACAGAGCATGCATGGGTGTAGCCCATGCTCATTGAAATGCATTGATGCAGAGCTGCACTTGCGTCCAGGTAGGACTCCCGGTACCTATATAAAGGAGTATCGTTGTGTTTCAGGATTGTGGAATCGACTTGGTACCAAAGTAATCGGTTCTCATGATATCCCTATTGGAAATGGAGAAAGTTTGACAGCTTTAACAGATTATATACGATTGTCATTCTTATTGTTTTGAAGTTTCTAATGTCTGTCACATACTGCATCTCCTGCAGAGCCTATAAGTACCCCTAGGGGATTTCCTACCACCATCAATATGTCAACTTTTTTTTTTTCCATCAATAATCAATTGGCTAATGGATTGATTATGACAGACAGCCAGGCATGCTGGTTCATTGGACAACTGATGGGTTAGCAGCCTGATATACAGCACTGATGGATGAAATCTACTGGGTGAAGGTTCACGGTGGGACCAAATGGTCACTCTCTGGCCTGGTGGCTCTGCATCAAAGCCATGGGATAAACTTGGTTCTATGTAGCCTACAGTTCAGTGTGGCTCTGACAGTACGTACGCACAGCCAAGCTGTCCGTCTGTCTGACAAATATAGAGGTCTCACACATATACACATACTGTCTGCACATTGATGTTCACACACACACACACACACACACACACACACACACACACTGTATGCACATTAACGTCCACACACAATCATACCCTGAGGATAGTCTTCAACTAAGGATCAAAACACAAAACAAGTCGGCAATAACAGACGGATCACAGCGTTGATGGGCCACAGTTTGCTCAAACTGGGATATAATTACACAGCAGAGGCAGGCAGGCTGCTGTATGCCGGGCTGTATTCGGTGTTGGTCCGGGGCCCAGCAGCGCTCCCATGGGGATAAGCTGGCAAACGCTTCCAAAACCCCCTGGTCCTGCCCTCACTCTGGCAGGCTAACAGAAAAACGTTTTATGCTGCTGTTTTCATTTGGCGAGATCACGACCCTCCGTGTCTACAGTTATCAGCACCACTAATGTTGGGGCTAGGCACAGTCCTGCTATAATGGCTTACCGTTTTCCCTCAGCTATGAGGGGAAGTCTCAAAATGCAGCTAGTCTCAGACGCTTTTGGCCATTAGCACCACGTCACATAAGCACCTCTGTGCTGAACGTCTGACAATCCGTAATTTCAAGTGCAACGATTGCGCAGTGCCTAAATAATAAATTAAAATGCTATATTTGTTTTACAGTGAGTATAGCCTAATTTTACAGATTGACAAGGCCTGTTAACACAGGTCATTTAGTTTTCCAACAAACTCTTCATTGTAAATGTAATGTCAAATTTGGTCATTGAGTTACTCAGTTGGTTGTAGTGCATGTCAATCAAAATACCTCTCCTGTCAAGTAGGCAGGTCTTGACGCAGATTGCCAAAACTGTGTGCCCCAAACTACATAAATACAGGCTGGCTCGGCCTTCAGCAGAGCTCAAAATGCCCATGAAACCATGAACAGTTCAAACAAACTTTTAAAGCAATAGCCAATATGGATTAGTACACTGATGACTGTTTTTTTGCTTTTAGGAGACACGTTATGGTAATGTAGATACAAACAACAGCTTAGATTGTTATTAATGTATTTATATAAAGTGCTAATGTACAGAAAGTACCATTGGAACACTGAGTGACTGTCACCCATTGTGTTTGAAACACAACTACGCACGTAGGCTGGTTTCCACTGCAGGGGTAATTCTGGAGAAGAATCAAGGAATATCCCTTTAAAAAGGGAAACACTGCAAAGTGAAAGAAATGACAGTACAGCAAAGCAGCCAGATTCAGTTTAGACTAACTTTTGGAGGAACGTCTGTAGAAAATGGAAAGTTGAGAAAATGTATTCATCATACTGCCTGCAGGAGGTGCGATGAAAAGAAAATGAATAAACTGTATATGGAAAAGAAAGAAAAAAGCCTGTAACCAGTTCCCTTGGGTTTCTCAACACAAACATGAATGTGTAATGGAGATTCTGTAGCCACACAGGCAACTGGGTTACAGTGATCAAATCTGTGCAAAATCCCAGTTTTAAGAGTTCACCAAATATGAATATTTGAGCCTATTTGGCATATTGAAGATTAGCAAACAACCACATTGGTTGAGTGAATACATTATGTGTCTTTAATCTCGCATCACATTCTTTGTTTATGTTGCTGCAGAACACCAACGGCAGCTTTTGTGTGTGCATGTGTGTGTAAATGCATTGCCAAAACCAAAAAAGCTCTATGTAAACCCAGCTAATGTTTCTATTGACACATGTATCTGCTGGGTGGCCTCAAATGACCTGGTCTGACCGTATCCCCTGAGAATCGTGTACAACTGGGTGAGTGTGTCTTATCTATCCTTCTAATGGCTGCCCATGCACTCTAATGACAAGGCTGCTCTCCCATCAATACCTCACAGCCTGACAGGACTGACAGCTTGGCCCACACTTCAACTCAGATAAAGCCCACCAGCGAGTTATACCTTTAGGAATGCCACCTTTCGAACCACCCTGTCTGTCTCTCTGTCTGTCTGTCTGTCTTGACGTCTGTCTTTTTGTCTGTCTGTCTGTCTTTCTCTTGGTCTTCCTGTCTGTCTGTATCTCTGTCTGTCTGTCTTCCTGTCTGTCTGTCTGTCTATCATTCTGTCTTTCTGTCATTCTGTCTTTCTGTCTCTCTGTTTTTGTCTGTCTGTCTGTAATACATACCATCATTCGTTTGAATAGACTAGATGTGACCATCGGGACGTGACAGACTATCCTGCAGACACTGGGGTGACACTATGATATCAAAAGCCTTGTAAGCAAGACTCGCCACGTGGCGGCGATCTTTGAAATTCCTCAGGGCAGATATTAGGAAGACTCCATTTGAATAAATGGTGGAAGAGTCATATCTACACGTTCAATGGTCACCGGGACATGAAAAAAATGCATGTTTACAAAGGCATAGTCAAATCTGATAAAACCAACTTAATTTAGCATATTTTGAACTATATATTGGGTTAAAGATTGTTAGATACTCACGTACTGTACATGCGAGAGAACATGTACTCCATGAACCCACCGAACTAAGCAATCCAATCAAAGATAAACTGTTATAGCATACTGCTTATAAGTTCTAATAAAATGCTTATACCAGACGAGAGTGGCTTGACAAAAACAGGTTATACTCCTAGGTAGTATTTCTCTTTATTAAGGGTCTCTGGTCAAATTATTCCTGTGCAGCAGTAGTAAAAATCTGTAGCTCTATTTTCACTTTGGCTCAATGTATTATCTTTTTGTAACCGAGGATTCATTATAAAAATAATATATGACTATTAAAAACATATGTTTTTGAGTTGTGTCAGTTTTCTGCTACAGCAACATTTCAATAAACCTTTTTGATTACATTGTGAGATTGAATTTCCATTGATCTCAAGAGACTCCTGCACAAATATTGACATAAATGAAAACCAAACAAGCTTATTTTAAATAAATAGCGAAATAAGCATCACCCCTTTTACCAGCATACAATGCACCGATCAGGAAGAAAAACTACAGTCCCACCCCCTCCCTCTCCCACAATGCCATCTGGCTGTCCTTCTCTTCAGGGGTGAAGTGTGACCATATTTAGAGGAAATATCCACTCATCAATCAGTGGGCTTGTGCTAGAAGCCACCCAGCACAGCATGAACTAGAGAGCGCCCATAATTGAACATTAAACCCCCGACGTGTTGCATGTAAATCTATTAGTGTGGAATATACTGTGTGTTCCTGGCACTGCGCGAGTGCACGTGCTGTGTTCCGACGTACTATAACTTCTGTTTCATCTAAGCTGGTGGCCTCTTTTTTACAGTGTAATTATCCATATGGAGCGGACCGTGTTTTTAATAGTTAGTTTAATAAACAGCAGCCGTTTTTTTCGGCAACTCTGGGCTTCTTTTTCAAATGAGAAAAGTTCAACGTCTCAGAAGAAGAAAACGTCCTACGTCATCAGATTTTTTGACAGTTGACCAATCACAAGCAGAGCCATAGAAATAAGTTACACCAATGGAAGTTAGAAATTATCAATAGTCACATGATTCATGGAAAGGCAAAACAAATAGTTCCCGGAAATACTTGGTGGACAATTTTAATATATAGAGATATATAACTTTTTGGTAATTGGTGGTCAATAAATGCAGCATTGTACATTTCAAATAGCATTGCTAGGGTACTTTTAGTATTTAGTAACTTCCGGGAACTATTTTGAGGTTCAATGATCCGCCATTGCCGTGAAAAATAAAACGGTTAATTTGTGGTAAACGGAAATGGCACGACTCTCTCTTTACATGGGTCTTATCACAATGCGTAGTGAGACCTGGCGTTTCCCATAACAACCGTATCAACAATTACCGTTTACATTAAAAATGCCCAGGCCAGTGCTTTTAATCGAAAAAATGTATATGTTACGTCTGAACACGGCGTTTTAAATCGTGTGATACAGCTCTCTTCATATTGTCCAGCAGGGGAGCAACTCATACCATTCACACATGCTGTTCAACATTATACACTGACGTACAGTGTGTATACACACAGCTAGAGCTAGCTTAGGATACAGTATGGTGACATTGAAATTGAGGTTTTTCGACGCCGGAGGGCTTTTGTTGTTGTGTATTTTTAAACCCTGTTGGAACATCTTGAATAGAAGCTAGAAGGGACAACGCATATAACAGGGAACCTGCTACTCAGTGACATTAAAGTGTAGCCCACAGGAAACATTCTTTGTTTCAAAAGTGTTTGCAGACAGCAATAATACAGTAAACTCTAGTAGCTCTAGTGATACATTTTAATTACCTTTCAGATTTCAACAATTCCCACAACATCATAACAAACTGGAAAGTGGAGATATCGATGCCATTGTCACAAAACTCAGATATAATTGGGCATTAAACAATCAAGATACATAGAAATTAGGATATTTTATGTCAATATTTTGTTGTTAAAGCAATTCTCTAGCACATTTTACTGCCAGCTTCTGTCATGTCAATCTAAACATAATACATTTAGCAATTTCTAACAAAACACAATGTAATTTGTTTACTGTAGTTTAACATTTTCATTATATTTAATGTTCTATAGACTAAATGACCTCCACATTTATTTTGTAAAGAATATAATAAAGCAAAGCAAATAAACTATCGTTATTGGTATTCATGAAATGTTATTATAGGGACAGAATATTAATTTCACTATAATTAGACATTTGCATTAGAGGCATCTTGTTTTTTTTTTTTTGGGTAACCCTCAAACAATCAGAATCATGTCGACAGGCTAGCGGCAATCTCTGGAATACCTTCTGTACAAATCTAGCTAAACTGGAACACCATGACAGACAGAAGACCCCCTGTAGCTTTTAAGAGAATGCTTGTTAAAGCGTGGCTGGGGGCCGTCTCCTAGATAAACGACTCCTGCAGTCGCTGGCATCAGCTGCTGACAGACAGACCAAAAATAAAATTGTCCCTGTGAGAGGTTTCCTTGCTGAGGCTAACATAGACTTGTGGACACGATACATGTCCTAAAATAAATACATTGTTATCCCTGGGCAAACAAACAAAGGATTTGACAAGTGAGCTTTTTAAGGCGACTAATTGTAGCAGGGTCTAGAAGAGCATTCATCTCTTCAACAAAGAGTAACTGATCTGCTATTATGTGACTTTGAGAAGTCTGATTATAGATCCGTTATTTGCATTCTCTGTAAATATGTACAATTATAGGGAGCTGAACTGAAATCAAACTAGCATGTTATGATCCAGTAGCTAAGTAAAGCTGTTGAGTGCTGGAAATACAATTGTGGTGAATAAAATAATGTTATTAAAACTGTACTGTCAAATCTGTCCAGAATTGGACCCAGATTCGAATATATTTGGAATGGTGGTTTACAGAAAACATTTATACATGGCACAAGTTTCACATAGCATTATGAAATCCAATGTCAGCACATGTTCTGGGCTGGCCCCACCGTGAGCCGAGAGGCTAAACATCCGAGTAGCAATTTAATTTACTAATCGGTGTCGTATTGATAGCTATGAGGTGGTTTTGGTTTGACGACAGTTTAAATGCACGGGTACTTGTGAATAACCACCTATCTTGCACGTCAGGTTAGGATCCATCTCCATAGCCTTGTGGTCACTCCTGATTGTCTGATGTGTTCACCCAAGAACACCTACAGTGCTGATATATGAATACAACAAGGAAGTGCCAAACCGTGCAGTTCATCAAATGGCCATTAGAGGCTGGCTGCAAAAGGGAGTCAATCCCCATATCCTACTATGTTAAAACGTCTGACTTTACAACAAAAACATGTTTGCAGCCTGGTTAAATAAAAGCGTTTTAGTCTCTATAGCTAGTCACCCCATTCATGCCTACTGTACCTGGGTGAATGTTTCATAACTCATCAGTTAAAAATATGTTAGCCATCCATTTTTCTCATTATAATGAATAGGGGGCATAGGGGGGCATTACAGGTGGAGTGAGGTACTGCAATGATGGCAACATTTTCAATTTCTGACAAACAGATACAGGTATAACTGCCATTATAGCTGCAAAATTCACAACCTCTCTACTAGGTATTTAACCATGTACAGTAGGGCTGAATGATGAATTGTTTTGAAACCAAAATTGCTATTTCAAACAATGCGATTGGCAAGTCGCAAGGAATGTGATTTATATGCGCATCTGACTCACTTTGTTTTTGTAGCGTCAATGGCTGTATTTGCATGCTATCCTCCTTGTTTGAGGGTAATGCTAACTAATCAGCGCCGTGCTCCTTCTAGGTCTACCTGTCATGCTCTGAAATTCAAGACGACTATATTTATTTTGTAGGCT